>CM031945.1:24036049-24223549 GCA_018749465.1 Paracanthobrama guichenoti | reverse complement strand
CAGGACAAAGATGTAGTCGTGTGAGACGGCAGAGAGTAGCTCTGGTGCTCTGTAGAGCAGTTTGTCCCTTTAGGGCTACTGTAGAAACATGGCGGCACAAAACGGCAATTTCCCTGTAAGGTGTGTGAAGATAGAAATGACTCATCCTAAGGTAATAAAAACATAACGGTTCATTATGTAAGGTCTTTATACACCACTGAAAACATAGTTATGTGTATTATATTGCCTTTCTGTCAATGGAACCTCATAAATATTACATACTGCACCTTTAAAAAACAAGATTTGTACATTTTGAGCATATGTAGATGTCGCTCATTGTGTTTTGATGCTGTCTATTGAGGTCTACATAGAAGTTTTGGGCATCGTGGTCTTAACCTAGTGAACTACCTTTCTAGACTGTAAATGCCGCTGACTCTGAATGTGCCCGTGTGGTCCTATACAGTCACTCGTACGCCTCAAGGTCAGGGGAGTGAGGTTTACTCGCACTGCAGGCAAATGTGGCCCAAATCCGGCCCAGATCAGTTTTTCTCATGAAGGTGCAAATGGCACAAACCACATGGAATCTGATCTTTTAATTTCCAAAATTGGGTCACTTCCACATGTGGTACTAAATCCGACACAGGTCAGATGTTAATGAGACCTCAGTCTGAGCAGTCATATCAGAAATCATGCGACTTTTGCGTCACTCTAGTGCAGGGGTAGGGTACGTTGATCCTGGAGAGCCACTGCCCTGCAAGAGTTAAACTCCAACCCTGAAAAAAAACACTCACCTGCCTGTAACCTTAGTAATCCTGAAGACCTTGATTAGCTTGTTCAGGTGTGTTTGATTAGGGTTGGAGCTGAACTTTGCAGGGCAGTGGCTCTCCAGGATCAACGTTCGTCAAAATTCTGCGCTCACTTCAAAGATTTTGGATTTCTCTCCTTCTGGTCCATGTATCCTTGCCTTTTTTTCTTTACCTTTTTTGCTTTAAAACATTGCAGAGTAAAACTGCAACATGACAATACAAACAACAATAAAATCCGAAAAGGACTATAACTGCTAGCGTTCCCGCTTAGAGATCAGCTGGGATTCATGATCCTGTTTCACACGCCTCAGTCCAGAGTTTATAACAAAGTTAGCGTGCACCATTAATCTATTTGACAGTATGTGACAGTATGAGATTAATACAATGTTTCTGATCAAAACTCACACTATTGTGACCTAATGCAGATATTATTATTGTTTCTTTTTCTATGTACACAAAAGGCCTATTTCTCTCAAGTATTGTTCACAAATCTGTCTAAATCTGTGTTAGTGAGCACTTCTCCTTTGCCGAGATAATCCATCCACCTCACAGGTGTGCCATATGGAGATGCTGATTAGACAGCATAATTACTGCTAGGGGTGTGCAATATCATACCATCCATGATAATACCGGTATAAATTTTTACATGATAAAAAAATGACGTATGGCGCATTTACTTTCCCTAGCGCGCACAACACCTGTCTGAGAGTATACACGAAGAGCAGCATGTCAGTCTCCCATGACGATTTAGTACCTAAAAAGGGAGCTACTTGGTGAGGTCAGTCCCCTTGACAACTGACATAATATTGACAACTTAAAGCTATTATTGACGTTTGCAGCACAATATTTTTGACAGGAAGGGTAACATTGACGGTTATTTTCGTCAGTTACGGCTCGTTAGCCTCCTTTGAATCAGACACAGAGATAAAGTAGTGCGTAAGATTACGTTTATTTGAATGAATGGATTATTCCAATTATTTGAATTAATTATCGAGAGAGAGATATTCGTGCCTTGCTCTGTTCAGCGTCTCTCTTAAAAATGAAGATGTGCGTTTATTACTTAAAAATAGCGATGCAACCCCATCATTGCTGAGAAATATAATGTAGTGATCCAGTGGCTTAGCCATTTTATTGCTGAAAGTCGCGGGGCGGCGTTGATATGTTTCTGTGCTCCTGAATCTGCAGCGCGATCTCCGCTCTCAATGCGAGTGACGTGTGCGCTTCATAATGAAAACAGCGCATTAATATAAAACGATGATTCATCTGACTGGATTAAACTATTTTATTGCACACCTTCCAGCCAATCAGAATCGAATACTCAGACCATTCTATTTCAGAGTGACCGTATGAGATTAATACAGAGATGAGATTAACTAAATTACTTTAGTTATTGTTAAACTAAATGTTATACTTTTACTTAAGATTTCCAGTGAAAACACTAATAACTTGTACCATTTGACTCGTGCTGTGTGTTTCTGCTGCCACCTTATGACAGTAGATTTACACTTTGAATTAAATATGCTCTCATCAATGACAGGAGCTCATTGGAAACGGATGGACAATGCCCTTCATTTTGCTTTTGCTTCAATAAATGCTGCTGCCTACCAGCTGCAATAACTAATAAAACTTTGTTCCATATATTTTTTTCTATATCGTCATAAATATCCTTATCGCAAATATTCTTGAAATATCGTGACATAATTTTGAGGCTATATTGCCCACCCTTAATTATTGCGCAGGTGCGCCTTAGGCTGGCCACAATAATCGGACCCATAATGTGTCATGAGACAGAAGTTTACCATCACCGTAAGGCGGGAATTATTACGCAATATTGACTGTTGGATCGGCAGAGAACCGCCTTTCTGCGATCATCAAGAAATTGTGGTTTTATTCTATCGAAAGAAATGAGGTAAACATGTGAATACATATTTGTCCAAATGTGCGCACCTTTGGACCAAAAGTTTGCAGCCTATCCTATCCTATGCTGTGCACCGAAGCACTGCGGTTAAAGAAAGGGAGCGAGCGAGCGCGATTATGTACAGGTTTGTGTCTCTTATTCCATTCAAAATATCTATAACTACCCATTGATTTTGCAGCGTTATCAGAAATTAAGAATTATTAGTGTCATAAATGGTGTTCAAATATTTAATACTTCAAAGGTAAACAAGAATATTTATTGTAAAAATGTTTCTGTAACAGCTTTATTTTCACGAAAAAATATTATGCATACTTACGATAGGCGTTCGAAACAAACTTACTCCTTCATGTTTAATTGTAGCTCTACACGAGCAAATGATAACTCAAATTAGTTTTCAAAAGGTACAAAAACGGATTTCAAGAAAATCACGTAAAACATATTTACAGCTTCCATGGGCTATAAGAAACACATTTGGCACACTAAGCATGTTCACTTCAGCTCATGAGAATTGAAAATTGACTTTAAGATTTACCCACCACCGATTTTAAAAAGTTCCCGAATTGCAATAGATGTTTGGATTGGATACCATTAATGGAGATTATCTTGTGTTTGTTTTACCATGGGTGCTTGAGCCCCTTAGTGGGATCGGTGCCTGGTCCATGTTTAGAGCACTAGAGTATATGAAATATGTCCGTAAAAAAACTTGAAACGCGCGCACTCTGCTCAAATGAACCATGTGTGACCGTTTTGCGGCTCTCGGATGACTGCAGCTAATAATGTGGTGTAGTGTTTAAGCATCCAAGCGCTTCAAACCCCAGCAGGGTTGATTCAGGAACGGTAATCATTGTGCTTTTGATCAAAACACTTTACCTCAGGTTAGTCCAGACCAGGACGACTGATCCTGTGATAAATCAACTGTAAGCAAACTTAAAAGAAGCCTGCATTGCTAATTAGTAAATGTTTAACTGTCTGCTGTTCAAGGGCCCTAGAGTAATGTGTGAATACATTTGGGAAAGGAGGTTACGAGTTGTGACGGGTATCAGGAATGTGCTGTCGTGTCTGGATTCCTGCTCCATCTGCACTTCAACGTCATCCTGCATCGAATAGATTCCCTGCATGAGCAATGAATGTGAGCGTCTTGAGCAAAACTAGATGTTCTTCAGCAGGGGCGTTTCTAGGCTTTTCATTTTCTAGGGTATTAAAAAATGGTAACAATTTTTGTTTAGGGTCCAATTCTCACTATTAACTAGTAGCTTATTAGCATGCATAATACTGGGATATTGGCTGTTTATTATTACTTATAAAGCAAATATCAGTGTCTTATTGCATGACCATATTGTACAGCCCTTAATCCTACCCAGGAATGTTTTATAATCGCTGAGATCCCAAATGTGAGGTAGTTAGGGGGGTTGGGGGGCATGCTCCCCTGAGAAAAAGTGCATTTTAAGATGTTCTGAAGGCCTAAAAATAGATTGAAGGCAGATATGATTGATGTAGTTTTTCCATTTTCGTCAGTGAAGAAAGTAAACATATGGTTAACTGATATTTATGTTTTATGAATTTTAGTATTAATTTTCGTAGACACATTAATTTACTGAAGGCTACCAGGAAAGCTAATTCACAATATGCACACATTCATTATTAATCTTACGCCTAATCTGAAGAAAACGGCTTTGTTATTATTTCTTGTTTGTTAGTTACATTATGAATCACATTACATAGGCCTATTTTCAATTCAAATTGGCGAAATTAGACAAGTTTATTAATTTGCCAATTAATTTAATCAATATTTTTGTCATTTGTTTAACATTTCTGACTTGAAGCAACTGTCAAATATGAAATGTTTAGTTTAGCTACTTGCATATCTCTCACTTGACGTCGAGTCGCGCTGCTAAAATTCGCGTTTGGCCTCAGCTTCTGTGTGAACATAAAGCCCGCATACTCTGATTTGATTGGTTTTCTCAAATATTTTGACATTGACGAGCAGTGACAGACCAATGAGGCTCAGATGAACGCACACGCCTCTGCTTCTGACATGCGCTCTGCTCGACGCCGCTGCGGATTGAAGAACACGGGGGCTTTTAGGGGGGCTGGACAGAAGTTTTGGGGGGGGGCTGAAGCCACCCTAAAAAGGGCATAGTGACGAACCATGTTCTTCATTAGTCAAAAGTAAACTCAGTACATGCATATTTTTCTGAAAAATACTCCATCGTTTGGGGTTAGTAAGGCTTTGTTCACAAGAATAAGTTGACGAGTGCTCTTTAAAGCTGCAACAAGAGTGCTGTGTGGTGCAGAGATACAAAATGATGAGAAAGGGAAAGTTGTCTTTTGAAGTTAACGGGGAGGAGCGACGTTAGTCGGTTCACAACGGCGTTTGTGGGTGCACAACAACTTACAATGATTGAGTCCTGGAGCTCCGGTTGGATGTTGCGTGGTTTGCGGCATATTTTAGACTTAACAAAAGTCGGTTTGAGATCTACCGGCACCTTCTCCATTTTTCTTATTATGGAAACGAGTCAGGTCTTGCTATTCGCTTGTCATTGGTCAGCTGTCAAAAAGGCGCTTGACGTAGGGCGTTTTTATCAGAAAAGTTTTTCAACTTGAAAAGACGCGCTTAGCTGCAGAAAAAGACGTCGGCATTGGCGTTTAAAAAAAAGCTTTTCTGAAAACATGGTTTACTCCATAGGATTATAATGTAAAACAAACGCTGGCAGCTTTAAAAGATGTCAAGTGTGAACCTAAGACCTTTTAAATGGTTTTGAAAGTTTCATGCTCACTAAGGTTGATCAAATTTGATCAAATATGTACAGTAAAAACGGTAAACGCTTTCTATTTTTAATATGGTGGTAAAGCTGAATTTTCAGCATCATTAGCCCCCCATCAGACAGAACCGCACCGCACCTTTTTTGGTTGATGTTGTTTTTTTTTTTTTTTTGTTTTTTTAGAAGAGAGCACATGCGCTTTTTCCCCCTGAAAAACATGAGGCGCGAGGCGCCCGGGGCACATAAACCGCACACAAAATGGAAACTAGACCAATAGCCAATAGAAAACTATTTTAAAAAGGCGCGCCTCACTGCAAAAAAAAGCGTTCTGTCTTATCAGAGTCTTTAAAAAGTCATGACACGACCAGTCAATCAGAACAGCTTGTGGGCGGAGTCTCTCTGCAAGCACACTGCACTCACAATGAAACATAATTGAATTTAATCTACTAAGAAAAAATCCTTAGTGGGACAGTAAACCGAACCGATTGGGCCAGTGCTGCATCTTCACAAGACTATCATTTGCACGTGTCATTTGTATACCTGGCCAATTTAAATATGTAAGGGCAAGAAGACGACGCGAGAGAATCAATATTTGCATTTTTGTGTGCACACACATTCCGATTCTCAGGCAGCGCGTGAATGCTAAATTTATTTTTTGTACTTGAATGGATGTTTTAACACACAATTATCAGCATTGACACATATCCTCATAAACAGTCGGTTATTAAGGTGCACTGTAATTTTAGCGGCATCTAGTGGTGAGGTTGTGTATTGCCCACCGCTCACCCCTCTCTTTCAAAGCACATAGAGAAGCTACGGTGGCTGACACAGGACAAAGATGTGGTCGTCGGAGACAGCAGAAAGTAGCTAGCGCTCTGTAGAGCAGTTTGTCCGTTTAGGGCTACTGTAGAAACATGTATATCATATTGCATTTCTGTCAATAGATCCTCATAAATATTACACACTGCACCTTTAAGTGAACGTAAACTGTTGAGAAATAAAATGCATGTGTAACAGTCCATTTTTTTTTTTTACCTGCCCGGACAAATTTTTCACTGGCCATCCAACCACAAAAAAGTAATGAAATAAAATAGGCCTAGTTATTGTTTTTCTTCTTTTTGACACTTCATGAGAATTTACCGTTTCATTTGAGAGAACTGTCATATGAACACAGACACTCAAAGGTCTTCACGGCAACCCATCAAAATAAAAGTTTGCTTTAAAAAAATTAAATGGATAGAATATATTAGACTACGTCTCTATGTAATAATAATACGTCTTTACTAATAATAATAATTATGCCTATGGTTGATTTATTTTTCACTTGATCTTTTTTATAAACCTATTTTTTGATAACCTAATATTCAAACAGCATACAGCCTTTAAATGTTTATGTGTTATTTACTTAAGTTTATAATTTATGCTGATAATCATAATATATTTGATTATATATATTTTTTTAAATGGTGATAATATATATATATATATATATATATATATATATATATATATATATATATATATATATATATATATATATATATATATATATATATATATATATATATATATATATATATATAAAATAATATAATATATATAATATAAATATAAATATAAATATAAATATAAATAAAAATATAAATAAAATATAAATAAAAAATAAATAAAAATATAAATAAAAATAAAAATAAAAATAAAAATAAATATAAATATAAATAAAAATAAATAAAATAAAAATAAATATAAATATAAATATAAATATAAATAAAAATATTTAGATGATTTTGGTAATATAAATACAAATGACATCCCATCCCTAGCTGGCAACATTTATTACCCAATTACTGAACTATTATTTGGAGGAGTATTGTACACTTCAGGTTTGTTCATTTATAGGATATTTTGACTTTTGTAAGACAAGTAAAAAAGAGAAAAAGGTCAATTTATAATGTTTTGTTTCATAAAGCAACTGATTTTCAGTTATTTGTTATTTCTACTTCTTTCCAGGCACAGAACACTTATTTTTTGAGAGTTGTTTATGTGAGAGAAGATCCTGTTGTAATGTCTAATAATTTATTTAATAATAATAATTAAAAAAAAGTTTCTTTGATTTTTGTTTGTATATGCTGTCAATTATAGTTCTTAGAAACAAAATCGGAATCGGCAAAAATCGATATCGCCCGATCTCACTAACCAAAAATCGGAAATCAGAATCGGCCAAGAAAATTGCAATTGGTGCATCTCTACAAATAATCAAATTATGAGCGAGAGCAAAAATAAATGCAACAAACATACGAAATGAAATTAAACAGCTTTTCATCTTTTTCGGGTTGGTCGAACAATAATTTTCAGGTACAGAAACTGAATAATCAAATGTAAAATAACTGCATATTCACTGTGTTAATGAAACAGATTAATCCTTAATAATTTCTGATTAATGACTAATTTATTCAGTCAAGAGTAGAGAGTGATTTTTCTCTGTCTTTTGTTGTTTGATTAACATTAAAAACACAGGCAGCAGCAGGAATATTAGGCTTCTGTCACTTTAAGAACAAATGCACGGATCCAACATACCGTTACACATGCGCTTACTTTCTCAACTGTTTACCTTCACTTAAAGCATAACGACTGTGTTTACGAGGATACATGTATTTTGACAATTCTGTGTTAATATGTCCGTTCAAGCACAAGAAGACGTGAAAGAGAAATGAATTCAGCATTCGCGCGCTGTCTGAGAGGCGGCCTTCTGGGCGCACGCTTCAGGATTGGTGCGCGCACAACTTTCACACAGGTACTGAATTGAGTTCTCTTGAGTCTTCTTGCTTGTTTAAATGATAATTTCCAGAAACACTTTCTAGAATTTTTGGAAAACTTTTGGAAAGTTTCTGGACATTTACCGGAAATGTTCAACCCCTTTGCAACCCTAATTTAAATCGACCAGGCTTAAAAATACATGCACAAGATAAACTTTTATGAAGATGCAGCACTGGCCCGATTGCTTCCGAGCAGTCCTTATTGTCGAGCCCTGCAATTCATAAATATTACATAATCTTTGCGTTATTAAAAAATACATACTGAGTGAATGAAACTCCCATCTTAAAGTGACCATCTTTGTCATAGAAAACACTTGTTTCTTCACATTATTCAGGATTCTTTGACGAATAGAATGTTTTACTGTCACTTTTAATCCGTTTAATGAATCTTTGCTGGATAAAAGTAGGAGTTACTTAAAAAATATCTTTCTGACCCCAGACTTTTGAACAGTAGTTTATATTTGTTAAACATTAAATGTCGTTTACTGATAGCACTGACTTTTTATTTATAATTTGTTACCAATTTGAACTCATTCTCATGATTCTTCATCAATTTTAGTCGACTAGATAACATTATCTGGAGTGGCTTCCCAATACATTGGCCAATATCGGGCCACGTTGAGATGCTTACGTATACACGTAAGACAAGAAATTTTGGTTTGAAGATGTGGTTGAGATGATAGTGAACTGTATGAATGGAGCACCCTGAGAAGCTTCCAAAGTTTCCGTCATGGGATGTTTCACATGTTTGTGTGAATGCTTTGCTGCAGCCTCTCTCCTAATTGGCCCTCATGGGAATGCAACCTACCATGTGTCTCTTTCACAATACTGCTTCCTGTAGTGGTCCTGGAGGACTGGACACCTACTGCACATATTACAGCCATACTGATAAATTCAGGAGCAATGCATGTTTGATTAAGAAGTAGGCTGTGCCATTCAGCCCCAAGGTGCCTGCCGTGGTCGTCCTTGTTTAAACAGGAATCAGCCTGCCGAATCTAAAGCTCACAACAGGATTTAAAGGGACAGTTCACCCAGAAATGAATATTACCCCATGATTTACTCACCCTCAAGTCATCCTAGATGTATGTTTTTTTTTTTTTTTTTTTTTTTTTTTTTTTTTTTTTTTCAGACGTATACAATCAGAGTTATACAAAACAAAACAAATTCTCTGAATGGCAAAATAGCCCAAAACTTTTGTTACTCTTAAAAATTAACTAATTATGTTGCGTAAATCATCAACTGTGACTGAAAACGAATGACTACTTGCTGCTTTGTTTGACAAATAGTTTGTGTGAACTTATTGACTGTCAGCATGCTGTAACCCCCTCTGAATGTCTCCATGTTCAGCCCTTTTACACCACCACTGCTAAAAAGTAATAAGCACCTTTATGCACTGGCCGACTAACTGATTGTTTGAGGAGTCAACTGTCCTGGCTGATCCCTACACAAGAAGTTGTCCTTATTCCAAGCACAGCACATCCACGGGCTTCTTTGACCTCTGTCTCTCTCTGTAGCGCCTCTCTGTGTGATGAATGAGGCCATTGAGTTTGCAGCCTTTGGTCTGAATGAATTACTGCAGGTCATGTGACCTGTGCTGCTTAAAGGAAGTTAACGATTCTGGGTTTCTCTTAAACGATCCCACTTCCGTAAACGCTCTTCTAACGATTCTATTAGTACTTTGGATTTCTTCTCATTTTCATTGCATTTACGACCCTCAGCAGACTGTTCCCAAATGATGAACATTTGAGATTTCAGCAGAGCAGGTGTTACTTTCATAACAAGCTGATTATCAGTAAAAACATTCACAGCCAATCAGAATCCATCCTGCTTTAAAGAGTGCAAACATTTAAAGTGGCAGACGACAAAAGTGTGCGCTGTTCATAAGCAGAGCGTTATTGTCCATTTGTGTGGGCGCTAATATAGTCATCATTATAGCACTGATTCTTGAGATAAGGGACAAAACATGTTTTAAATGATAAAAACTAACACTACATTATCAGGGCTCGACATTAAGCCTGTTCATGTGCTTGTCCTTCAGTTTTTTTGTTTTTGTTTTATTTCGCTCTCATTAAAAGCATCACAGCTTCCCACAGACGCACGCTGCAAATGACGAATTAAGTTACACGCAACCAATATACACATGCATTTGTAAGCTCACCCTTACACTAATACATACATCCTGTGACAGCTATAATTCAACGCACAATTAAATGCACAGCCATTCGCAATGTGTTCTCCGCTCCGAAAATATATATGAACACGCTGAATAACTTTTGAGGCTTATTTTGTGGAGTTTTACATGCCGTTTGGTCGGTTAAATGGCCGTAAAGAGCGGTTGCACTCAGTGTGGATGAATCGCGTTTGTGTGAAGACTCAGGATCTGTTGAAGAGAACGTAGGCAATGCAGACACTCATACAAAGCAGAAAAAACACTCATTTTTGATCCATTAATGCATGCGATCTCACTGTTTGAAGCGCCAGACAGAGGAAAATGCCTATCAACGCGTGCTGTCATGAATTAAGCAACGCGTCTTCTCATAGGATAAAGACACGCAGTCTCATGAATAATTATGAGACACTGAGTCATCGCCGTACTATAGTACGAGAAAGCGGCACAACCTGTGACGTTGACATGAAGACGAATTTAAACCAGGAAGTTGAAATTAGAGCAAAAAGGTTTAAAATGAACTAGTTTTCTCCCACATTGAAAACTAACAGATGGTAACATTATCTTCCATGATGTTCAACACACTTCTGTTAAAATCTCAGAAAAGTTGGTTTAGGGTTTCATGACCCTTTAAAGATCTCCGCCTTTTAATGTAAACTGTATTTATTTTAATTTGTTGCATTTTTAAACACTTTGTTTGGCAGTTTTACATTGTGACCTCATGCTGAGGACAGGTTAAATTTACATGTGTTTTCAAGTATAGTGTGCTTTAAACATAATACTAAAGAAATTACTTAAAAGAATAAGCAATAAATGTCCTGAGTATACAGATTTCCCTTAGACGTAACTTTCTTTAAGTATTTTTATCGTGTTGACATTCATACTTTTTAACATAAATAGGGCTTTTTGTGTTTGGGACATGTTTTGTCCCTTATCTCAGATCAGTGATGGTTATCATTCTTTAAGGCTTTAGTCTTGTGTTCTGTCCACACTGGCCTTCAAATGCACATTCGAGAATCGTTTAAAAGACCAAAATGTGATTATTTGCAAGTAATTTGCTTCTAGGCTCTGAATAAGATCCATTTCTTGGTTCCAACCTCTATACTTGATGTGTAGGTTGCACCAACTCGAACATTCCTGTTTTGTGGGTTGTTTTTAAGGTTATGAAGTGAAACTTTGGTGAGAGGAAGTTTGCTGACAGCTGTCGTCTGACTGTCAGCTATGAGAGGATGTTGTATAATGTTGCCGTTTCTGCTGTAAGACTTGTGCAATCTTCTGGGTAGAAAATACACAACACAAGCTCTATTGCTAAGCTAACAGCCCAATAGTCTGTCCATTTTACCCAATATGTGTGTGTGCTGTGCAATTACAACTCTATTGCATTATTATATTACTATATTACATTACTTTTCTGAATTGAATGACATCCATCCATCCATCCATCCGCTGTTTTTTTAAGGATTTGTTTGGCAATCCACATCCATCTGCTTTTTTTTTAAGGATTTGTTTCAATCATTCCACATCCATATGCTTTTTTTTTAAGGATTTGTTTGGCAATCCACATCCATCCGCTGTTTTTAAGGATTTGTTTGGCAATCCACATCCATCCGCTGTTTTTAAGGATTTGTTTGGCAATCCACATCCATATGCTTTTTTTTTTTAAGGATTTATTTGGCAATCCACATCCATCCGCTGTTTTTAAGGATTTGTTTGGCAATCCACATCCATCCGCTGTTTTTAAGGATTTGTTTGGCAATCCACATCCATCCGCTGTTTTTAAGGATTTGTTTCAATCATTCCACATCCATCCGCTGTTTTTAAGGATTTGTTTCAATCATTCCACATCCATCCGCTGTTTTTAAGGATTTGTTTGGCAATCCACATCCATCCGCTGTTTTTAAGGATTTGTTTGGCAATCCACATCCATCTTTGGCTCCACATCCATCCGCTTTTTTTTAAGGATTTGTTTGGCAATCCACATCCATCTGCTGTTTTAAGGATTTGTTTGGCAATCCACATCCATCCGCTGTTTTTAAGGATTTGTTTGGCAATCCATCATCCATATGCTTTTTTAAGGATTTGTTTGGCAATCCACATCCATCCGCTTTTTTAAGATTTGTTTGGCAATCAATCCATCTGCTGTTTTTAAGGATTTGTTTGGCAATCCATCCATCTGTTTTTTTAGGATTTGTTTGGCAATCCACATCCATCTGCTGTTTTTAAGCAATCCACATCCATCTGCTGTTTTTAAGGATTTGTTTGGCAATCCACATCCATATGCTTTTTTAAGGATTTGTTTGGCAATCCACATCCATCCGCTTTTTTAAGGATTTGTTTGGCATTCCACATCCATCCGCTGTTTTTAAGGATTTGTTTGGCAATCCACATCCATCCGCTGTTTTTAAGGATTTGTTTGGCAATCCACATCCATATGCTTTTTTAAGGATTTGTTTGGCAATCCACATTTGGTTTTGTTTCAATCATCCCACATCCATCCGCTGTTTTTAAGGATTTGTTTGGCAATCCACATCCATCTGCTGTTTTTAAGGATTTGTTTGGCAATCCACATCCATATGCTTTTTTTAAGGATTTGTTTGGCAATCCACATCCATATGCTTTTTTTAAGGATTTGTTTGGCAATCCACATCCATCCGCTTTTTTTAAGGTTTTGTTTCAATCATTCCACATCCATCCGCTGTTTTTAAGGATTTGTTTGGCAATCCACATCCATCCGCTGTTTTTAAGGATTTGTTTGGCAATCCACATCCATCCGTTTTTTTTAAGGATTTGTTTGGCAATCCACATCCATCCGCTGTTTTTAAGGATTTGTTTGGCAATCCACATCCATCCGCTGTTTTTAAGGATTTGTTTGGCAATCCACATCCATCCGCTGTTTTTAAGGATTTGTTTGGCAATCCACATCCATCCGCTGTTTTTAAGGATTTGTTTGGCAATCCACATCCATCCGCTGTTTTTAAGGATTTGTTTCAATCATTCCACATCCATCCGCTGTTTTTAAGGAATTTGTTTTTATCATTTGGCAATCATCCATCTGCTGTTTTAAGGATTTGTTTGGCAATCCACATCCATCCGCTGTTTTTAAGGATTTGTTTGGCAATCCACATCCATATGCTTTTTTAAGGATTTGTTTGGCAATCCACATCCATCCGCTGTTTTTAAGGATTTGTTTGGCAATCCACATCCATCCGTTTTTTTTAAGGATTTGTTTGGCAATCCACATCCATCTGCTGTTTTTAAGGATTTGTTTGGCAATCCACATCCATCCGCTTTTTTTAAGGATTTGTTTGGCAATCCACATCCATCTGCTGTTTTTAAGGATTTGTTTGGCAATCCACATCCATCTGCTTTTTTAAGGATTTGTTTGGCAATCCACATCCATCCGCTGTTTTTAAGGATTTGTTTGGCAATCCACATCCATCCGCTGTTTTTAAGGATTTGTTTGGCAATCCACATCCATCCTTTTTTAAGGATTTGTTTGGCAATCCACATCCATATGCTTTTTTTAAGGATTTGTTTCAATCATTCCACATCCATCCGCTGTTTTTAAGGTTTTGTTTGGCAATCCACATCCATCCGCTGTTTTTAAGGATTTGTTTGGCAATCCACATCCATCCGTTTTTTTTAAGGATTTGTTTGGCAATCCACATCCATCCGCTTTTTTAAGGATTTGTTTCAATCAATCCACATCCATCCGCTGTTTTTTTAGGTTTTGTTTGGCAATCCACATCCATCTGCTGTTTTTAAGGATTTGTTTGGCAATCCACATCCATATGCTTTTTTTAAGGATTTGTTTGGCAATCCACATCCATATGCTTTTTTTTAAGGATTTGTTTGGCAATCCACATCCATCCGCTGTTTTTAAGGATTTGTTTGGCAATCCACATCCATCCGCTTTTTTAAGGATTTGTTTGGCAATCCACATCCATCCGCTTTTTTTAAGGATTTGTTTGGCAATCCACATCCATTTTTTAAGGATTGTTTGGCAATCCACATCCATCTGTTTTTAAGGATTTGTTTGGCAATCCACATCCATCCGCTGTTTTTAAGGATTTGTTTGGCAATCCACATCCATCCGCTGTTTTTAAGGATTTGTTTGGCAATCCACATCCATCCGCTGTTTTTAAGGATTTGTTTGGCAATCCACATCCATCCGCTGTTTTTAAGGATTTGTTTGGCAATCCACATCCATCCGCTGTTTTTAGGATTTGTTTGGCAATCCACATCCATCCGCTGTTTTTAAGGATTTGTTTGGCAATCCACATCCATCCGCTGTTTTTAAGGATTTGTTTGGCAATCCACATCCATCCGCTGTTTTTAAGGATTTGTTTGGCAATCCACATCCATCCGCTGTTTTTAAGGATTTGTTTGGCAATCATTCCACATCCATCCGCTGTTTTTTTTAGGATTTGTTTGGCAATCCACATCCATCCGCTGTTTTTAAGGATTTGTTTGGCAATCCACATCCATCCGCTGTTTTTAAGGATTTGTTTGGCAATCCACATCCATCCGCTTTTTAAGGATTTGTTTGGCAATCCACATCTGCATATGCTTTTTAAGGATTTGTTTGGCATCCGCTGTTTTTAAGGATTTGTTTGGCAATCCACATCCATCCGCTGTTTTTAAGGATTTGTTTGGCAATCCACATCCATCCGCTGTTTTTAAGGATTTGTTTGGCAATCCACATCCATCTGCTGTTTTTAAGGATTTGTTTGGCAATCCACATCCATCCGCTTTTTTTAAGGATTTGTTTGGCAATCCACATCCATCCGCTGTTTTTAAGGATTTGTTTGGCAATCCACATCCATCCGCTTTTTTTTAAGGATTTGTTTCAATCATTCCACATCCATCCGCTGTTTTTAAGGATTTGTTTGGCAATCCACATCCATCCGCTGTTTTTAAGGATTTGTTTGGCAATCCACATCCATATGCTTTTTTTAAGGATTTGTTTGGCAATCCACATCCATCCGCTTTTTTTAAGGTTTTGTTTCAATCATTCCACATCCATCCGCTGTTTTTAAGGTTTTGTTTGGCAATCCACATCCATCCGCTGTTTTTAAGGATTTGTTTGGCAATCCACATCCATATGCTTTTTTTAAGGATTTGTTTGGCAATCCACATCCATCCGCTTTTTTTAAGGATTTGTTTGGCAATCCACATCCATCCGCTGTTTTTAAGGATTTGTTTGGCAATCCACATCCATCCGCTGTTTTTAAGGATTTGTTTGGCAATCCACATCCATCCGCTTTTTTAAAGATTTGTTTGGCAATCCACATCCATCCGCTTTTTTTAAGGATTTGTTTGGCAATCCACATCCATCCGCTGTTTTTAAGGATTTGTTTGGCAATCCACATCCATCCGCTGTTTTTAAGGATTTGTTTGGCCATCCATTGTTTTTTAAGGATTTGTTTGGCAATCCACATCCATCCGCTGTTTTTAAGGATTTGTTTGGCAATCCACATCCATCCGCTGTTTTTAAGGATTTGTTTGGCAATCCACATCCATCCGCTGTTTTTAAGGATTTGTTTGGCAATCCACATCCATCCGCTGTTTTAAGGATTTGTTTCAATCCAATCCACATCCATCCGCTGTTTTTAAGGATTTGTTTGGCAATCATCCATCCGCTGTTTTTTTGTTTGGCAATCCACATCCATTTTGTTTGGCAATCCACATCCATCCGCTGTTTTTAAGATTTGTTTCATCCACATCCATCCGCTGTTTTTAAGGATTTGTTTGGCAATCCACATCCATCCGCTTTTTTAAGGATTTGTTTGGCAATCCACATCCATCCGCTGTTTTTAAGGATTTGTTTGGCAATCCATCCATCCGCTGTTTTTAAGGATTTGTTTGGCAATCCACATCCATCCGCTGTTTTTAAGGATTTGTTTCAATCCATTCATCCATCCGCTTTTTTTAAGGATTTGTTTGGCAATCATTCCACATCCATCCGCTGTTTTTAAGGATTTGTTTGGCAATCCACATCCATCCATCTGTTTTTAAGGATTTGTTTGGCAATCCACATCCATCCGCTTGTTTTAAGGATTTGTTTCCATATCCACATCCATCTGCTTTTTTTTAAGGATTTGTTTGGCAATCCACATCCATCCGCTTTTTTTAAGGATTTGTTTGGCAATCTCACATCCATCCGCTGTTTTTAAGGATTTGTTTGGCAATCCACATCCATCCGCTTTTTTAAGGATTTGTTTGGCAATCATCCATCCGCTGTTTTTAAGGATTTGTTTGGCAATCCACATCCATCCGCTTTTTTTTGTTTTTTTTTCCATCCATTTGTTTGGCAATCCACATCCATCCGCTGTTTTTAAGGATTTGTTTGGCAATCCACATCCATCCGCTGTTTTTAAGGATTTGTTTGGCAATCCACATCCATCCGCTGTTTTTAAGGATTTGTTTGGCAATCCACATCCATCCGCTGTTTTTAAGGATTTGTTTGGCAATCCACATCCATCCGCTTTTTAAGGATTTGTTTGGCAATCCACATCCATCCGCTGTTTTTAAGGATTTGTTTCAATCATTCCACATCCATCCGCTTTTTTTAAGGATTTGTTTGGCAATCCACATCCATCCGCTGTTTTTAAGGATTTGTTTGGCAATCCACATCCATCCATCTTTTTTTTTAGGATTTGTTTGGCAATCCACATCCATCCGCTGTTTTTAAGGATTTGTTTCAATCATATCCACATCCATCCGCTTTTTTTAAGGATTTGTTTGGCAATCCACATCCATCTGCTTTTTTTAGGATTTGTTTGGCAATCCACATCCATCTGCTTTTTTTAAGGATTTGTTTGGCAATCCACATCCATCCATGTTTTTTTAGGATTTGTTTCAATCATATCCACATCCATCCGCTTTTTTTAAGGATTTGTTTGGCAATCCACATCCATCCGCTTTTTTTTTGGCAAGGATTTGTTTGGCAATCCACATCCATCTCCTTTTTTTTTAAGGATTTGTTTGGCAATCCACATCCATCCGCTTTTTTTTTTAAGGATTTGTTTGGCAATCCACATCCATCCGCTTTTTTTAAGGATTTGTTTGGCAATCCACATCCATCCGTTTTTTTTAAGGATTTGTTTGGCAATCCACATCCATCCGCTGTTTTTAAGGATTTGTTTGGCAATCCACATCCATCCGCTGTTTTTAAGGATTTGTTTGGCAATCCACATCCATCCGCTGTTTTTAAGGATTTGTTTGGCAATCCACATCCATCCGCTGTTTTTAAGGATTTGTTTGGCAATCCACATCCATCCGCTGTTTTTAAGGATTTGTTTGGCAATCCACATCCATCCGCTGTTTTTAAGGATTTGTTTGGCAATCCACATCCATCCGCTGTTTTTTTAAGGATTTGTTTGGCAATCCACATCCATCCGCTGTTTTTAAGGATTTGTTTGGCAATCCACATCCATCCGCTTTTTTTTTAAGGATTTGTTTGGCAATCCACATCCATCCGCTTTTTTTTAAGGATTTGTTTCAATCATTCCACATCCATCCGCTGTTTTTAAGGATTTGTTTGGCAATCATTCCATCCATCTGCTGTTTTTAAGGATTTGTTTGGCAATCCACATCCATCTGCTTTTTTTAAGGATTTGTTTCAATCATTCCACATCCATCTGCTTTTTTTTAAGGATTTGTTTGGCAATCCACATCCATCTGCTGCTGTTTTAAGGATTTGTTTGGCAATCCACATCCATCCGCTGTTTTTAAGGATTTGTTTCAATCCACATCCATCCATTTGTTTGGCCACATCCATCCGCTTTTTTAAGGATTTGTTTGGCAATCCACATCCATCCGCTGTTTTTAAGGATTTGTTTGGCAATCCACATCCATCCGCTGTTTTTAAGGATTTGTTTGGCAATCCACATCCATCCGCTGTTTTTAAGGATTTGTTTGGCAATCCATCCATCCGCTGTTTTTAAGGATTTGTTTCAATCATTCCACATCCATCCGCTGTTTTTTTAAGGATTTGTTTGGCAATCCACATCCATCCGCTGTTTTTAAGGATTTGTTTCAATCATCCACATCCATCCGCTGTTTTTAAGGATTTGTTTGGCAATCCATCCATCTGTTTTTTTTTTTTAAGGATTTGTTTGGCAATCCACATCCATCCGCTGTTTTTAAGGATTTGTTTCAATCATATCCACATCCATATGCTTTTTTTTAAGGATTTGTTTGGCAATCCACATCCATCCGCTGTTTTTAAGGATTTGATTCAATCATTCCACATCCATCCGCTGTTTTTAAGGATTTGTTTGGCAATCCACATCCATCCGCTGTTTTTAAGGATTTGTTTGGCAATCCACATCCATCTGCTTTTTTTTTAAGGATTTGTTTGGCAATCCACATCCATCCGCTTTTTTTAAGGATTTGTTTGGCAATCCACATCTATCCGCTTTTTTTTAAGGATTTGTTTCAATCATATCCACATCCATATGCTTTTTTTTTTAAGGATTTGTTTGGCAATCCACATCCATCCGCTTTTTTTTAAGGATTTGTTTCAATCATATCCACATCCATATGCTTTTTTTTAAAGGATTTGTTTGGCAATCCACATCCATCTGCTTTTTTTTTTAAGGATTTGTTTCAATCATTCTACATCCATCCGCTGTTTTTAAGGATTTGTTTGGCAATCCACATCCATATGCTTTTTTTTTAAGGATTTGTTTCAATCATTCCACATCCATCGCTGTTTTTAAGGATTTGTTTGGCAATCCACATCCATATGCTTTTTTTTAAGGATTTGTTTCAATCATATCCACATCCATCCGCTGTTTTTAAGGATTTGTTTGGCAATCCACATCCATCCGCTGTTTTTAAGGATTTGTTTGGCAATCCACATCCATCTGCTTTTTTTTAAGGATTTGTTTGGCAATCCACATCCATCCGCTGTTTTTAAGGATTTGTTTCAATCATATCCACATCCATATGCTTTTTTTTTTTTAAGGATTGTTTGGCAATCCACATCCATCCGCTTTTTTTTAAGGATTTGTTTCAATCATTCGAAGTTGAAGTTGAAGTTTATTTGTCATTTACACATGTACAAGTACAGTATAACGAAATGAAGTTTGGAGCAAGCCTCCGGGCCGCAGCCGATTATTCAGGCGCCGCCTACGCTCTCAGAAATACAAGAATGCAATTTAGCAAGCATTACATAGCAAACACAACAAAACATAAACATAAACATGACACAGTACACGTGGTCACGTGATGGGATTTTTGTATGGAGTGGGAGAGGAGATAGATAAACAGGCAGACGGTTGGAGGGGGTGGGATCGGGTAGGTTGTGTATGGTGCGAGTGAGTCTGAGATTGTGTTGTGTGAGAATGTTAGCCATAACTTCAGATGTTTTCGAGTTCAGTTCTATGGTTTGTCCTTGAAGGGAGATAAGGCAGTGCACAGGGAAAGATAGCAGACAAAGCTGTCAGGCTGAAATCCCAACCGAGAGATAGGGACCAAGTGAGGTTCGTTGGGCTAGTTGATTAGGTCAGGCAAATACAATTTATTATTTTTTAATCCATTTGATGATCTTGGTAATTTGTCCGGATCATAATCAATCAATCAGATCTGGTCCTCAGCATTCGCGTCCGGTCTGTGCAGTTTCCCTAGACATTACGTCCAGCCTCATGGCCAGACCGGTTACAGTCCGTAAAGTTCACCGATCTGACCCCGATAGAGCCCACTCTACCCTGCGTATCCGCAGTCCGGACTGCGTTATTACGGTTCAGTTCCTCAATTCCTATCACTTTCTGATCTAATTCCTTCAAACGGTCACACATAACCCCAAGCATTCTTTAATTTCCACAGACAGCGGCTGGGTGAATTTGCTTGCAGCTGTCTTACCAATCTTCCGATAGGTCAGGGCAATCCCAAAGCCAAAGAATAGGAACCCGCCATCAATAATCCAATCATGTATAAATCTTCCGCATCCTCCACGGACAGAGCCTCCAGGCACAGGACTTGCCAGTTGTTCCATGCGTCCCTCACGTACCCCTGCGGCAAAGGTCCCGTCCGGGCAGGTGAGTTCTCCCGGGCACCCTTCCTTAGTGAGAAAATCTTGTCGATTGCGCTGATTGACCAGTTAATCAATTCCATTTCAGTATTTTCAGGAGTCCAGCAAAGCAGCAGTCAGAGAAGAGAAGAGACGAAACACTAGACAAAACAAAACAGCGCGAGAGCCAGCAGGGAACAGAGAGAAAACACGTCTGCACGGATAGAAGGACAGAATGGAACATCCATCCACATCCATCCGCTGTTTTTAAGGATTTGTTTGGCAATCCACATCCATCCGCTTTTTTTTAAGGATTTGTTTCAATCATATCCACATCCATATGCTTTTTTTTTAAGGATTTGTTTGGCAATCCACATCCATCTGCTTTTTTTAAGGATTTGTTTGGCAATCCACATCCATCGCTGTTTTTAAGGATTTGTTTGGCAATCCACATCCATCTGCTTTTTTTAAGGATTTGTTTGGCAATCCACATCCATCCGCTGTTTTTAAGGATTTGTTTGGCAATCCACATCCATATGCTTTTTTTTTTAAGGATTTGTTTCAATCATATCCACATCCATATGCTTTTTTTTTAAGGATTTGTTTCAATCATTCCACATCCATCCGCTGTTTTTAAGGTTTTGTTTCAATCATTCCACATCCATATGCTGTTTTTAAGGATTTGTTTGGCAATCCACATCCATATGCTTTTTTTTTAAGGATTTGTTTCAATCATTCCACATCCATCCGCTGTTTTTTAAAGGATTTGTTTCAATCATTCCACATCCATCGCTGTTTTTAAGGATTTGTTTGGCAATCCACATCCATCTGCTTTTTTTTTTTAAGGATTTGTTTCAATCATATCCACATCCATATGCTTTTTTTTTTTAAGGATTTGTTTGGCAATCCACATCCATCTGCTTTTTTTTTAAGGATTTGTTTCAATCATATCCACATCCATCCGCTGTTTTTAAGGATTTGTTTGGCAATCCACATCCATCCGCTGTTTTTAAGGATTTGTTTGGCAATCCACATCCATCCGCTGTTTTTAAGGATTTGTTTCAATCATTCCACATCCATCCGCTGTTTTTAAGGATTTGTTTGGCAATCCACATCCATCTGCTTTTTTTTTAAGGATTTGTTTGGCAATCCACATCCATCTGCTTTTTTTAAGGATTTGTTTGGCAATCCACATCCATATGCTTTTTTAAGGATTTGTTTGGCAATCCACATCCATATGCTTTTTTAAGGATTTGTTTGGCAATCCACATCCATCTGCTGTTTTTAAGGATTTGTTTGGCAATCCACATCCATCCGCTGTTTTTAAGAGATTCAAGATTCAAGAGTTTTATTTGTCACATACACAGTTATATACAGAATATACAACCGGCAGTGAAATGTAAACAGGTCCGCTCCATGGACAGTGCAAATTCACAGTTAAAAACACAAGGAAGAAATTATAATAGAAATAGGATATAAAAAAACTCTCTATATATATACTATATATATATATATATATATATATATATATATATATATATCTATATCTGTAGAATTATAAATAATCAAGTCAAGAGAAAAAAGGTAACAAATAAGGATAAAGTGGAATAAAATAATTGAAGTAGACTTTGCAGTGAGTAAACTGTAGACTTATAAATATGTGGTTAACAAATGTATAAAGAGTATAATGTGCAAACAGGTTTATGACAGGTTGTTACACAGTAACAACGAGAACAGAAAGTGCAGTGCAATGTCAGTGTATCGATGTTTATCCTGAAGTGAAGTCACGTGATGTTAAGTGACTGAGTTCAGGAGTCTGATGGCCTGGGGAAGAAGCTCCTCCTGAGTCTCTCAGTTTTGGCCATCAGGCTTGGAAGCGCTACCAGATGGTAGCAGCGTGAAATGAGGGTTTGCAGGGTGATTAGAGTCCTTGATGATCTTGGTAGCTCTACCTTTGCAGCGTTTGGTGTAGACGCGTCCTGCAGAGATGGGAGAGCTGACCCTGAGATACGCCTCAGATAAGCGCACTACTCTTTGCAGGGCTTTGCGGTCATGACTGGTGCTGTTCCCATACCACGCTGTGATGCACTGAGTTAAAACACTTTCTATCGCCCCTAAATAGAAAGTTTTCAGGATAGCTGGTGAAACCCTGAATTTCCTCAGCTGGCGCAGGTGGTACAGTCTTTGCCTGGCTTTTTCACCTGTGTCTGAATGTGAGCAGTCCAGGTCAGGTCCTCGGAGATGTTTACTCCCAGGTACTTGAAGCTGCTCACTCTCTCTACTGGTGACCCGCTGATCATGAGGGGGAGTATGTCCGTTGCTGTCTCTTCCTGAAGTCCACAATCATTTCTTTGGTCTTGCCAACATTCAGAGAGAGACAGTTGTCCTGGCACCATGATGTTAGATGCTCCACCTCGTCCAAGTATGCCGTCTCATTGTTGTTGGAAATGAGGCCCAGGACAACAGTATCATCAGCAAATTTGATGATAGAGGTGGAGCTGTGTGTGGACAAACAGTCATGCGTGTAGAGAGAGTAGAGCAGGGGCTCAGGACACAGCCCTGTGGAGCTCCCACACTCAGGGTGATGGAGGTGGAGGTGGACTGGCCTATTCTCACCACCTGAGGCCTGCCAGTGAGGAAGTCCTCAATCCAGTGGCAGAGAGAAGGATTCAGGCCGAGATTCAGGAGTTTGGAGGTTAGCTTGGTGGGAACTATGGTGTTAAAGGCTGAGCTATAGTCAATAAATAGCAGTCTTACGTAGTTCCCACTTTTGCTGTCGATGTGAGTGAGGGAGGAGTGGAGGACATGAGAGATGGCATCTTCAGTCGATCTATTGGGACGATAGGCAAACTGAAGAGGGTCCAAAGTGTCAGGAATGAAGGCGCAAATGGTGTTTTTAATGAGTCTCTCAAAGACCTTCATGACTATAGACGTGAGAGCCACTGGACGATAGTCATTTAGGCAAGAGGGTTTACTGTTCTTAGGGACAGGGATGATGGTGGATTTTTTGAAGGAGGTGGGGACCACAGATGTAGCGAGGACTCATTAAAGATAGATGTAAACAACCCGGTGAGCTGATCAGCACAGGACCGCAGAACACGACCTGAAATACCATCCGGCCCAGCAGCTTTCCTGACGCCCACACGCTTGAGTGCTCTCCGAACTTCATCCTCCGAGACAGAGATCACGTGATTGTTGCTGCTCTGAGTGATTTCCTCTAACGCGCCACTTGGCGGAGTCGCGTTACGCGGTTACAGTCAAAGCGAGCATAGAAAGAGTTTAACTCGTTCACGAGCAACGGATCAGCGTTCACCTCTGCAGAGGATTTAGATCCAAAGGAGCAGATGGACCTCAGACCTTGCCACATGCGCCGCGAGTCGTTGAGTTGGAAATGAGACTCCACTCGGTCTTTATAACGGAGTTTTGCGGCTTTAACTGCTCGTCTGAGAGCATAGCAGGACGATCTGTATTCATTCATATTCCCTGAATGGAGACCGGCGTTGTAAGCAGCAGTGCGTCGCGTTCACTGCCGCGCGGATTGAATTGTCCACCCACGGTTTCTGATTTGAGAAGGACGTTATTGTTATTGTTTGCGTGGCTTGCTCTGTAAGCGTGTTGATGAAGCAAAGCGCCACGTCTGTGAACTCGCTTTACGTCAGCTGAACTCGCCGGAACATGTCCCAATCCACATCGCCCAGAGCTGCCTGTAGCGCGGTCTCTGAATGGGGTGACCAACGCTAACTTCCCGCCTCACCGGGGGTTCCTGGAGGAGCTTTTGTTTGTATTCGGGAGTGAGGAAAATGGCGGCATGATCCGATTTGCCAAACGCTGGAAGTGACCGCGCTTTATAGGCGTTCTTAAACGGAGAGTAGCAGTGATCCAGTGTGTTTGCTCCTCGTGTGGGGCAGGAGACGTGCTGGTGAAAGTTTGGCAGGACTTTCTTTAGGTTTGCTTTGTTAAAATCGCCCGCGACAATGAATGCCGCGTCGGGATGTTGGTTTATGACGCCGCTGGCAACATCATGAAGGCCAGATAAAGCCAGCGCTGTGTCTGCCTGCGGTGGGATGTAAACGGCGGTCGCGACAACCGCAGAAAACTCCCTAGGCAGATAGAATGGGCGGCAGATGATTGTTAAATGTTCCAGATGAGGTGAGCAGGACCGCGAGAGAATGGTGATGTTCCTGGGATCGCACCATTTCTTGTTGATCATGAAACACACTCCACCGCCTTTGGATTTACCGGCCTCGGCTGTTCTGTCCATCCGAAAAACAGAGAAGTTCTCCGACGGCGTCACAGCTGTGTCCGGGACCGCGGGCGTGAGCCATGTTTCAGACAAACAATAGATATTACAGTCTCTCATGTCCCGTTGAAAACTTATCCTGGCTCTAAGATCGTCCATCTTATTATCCAAGGATTGAACATTTGCTAGAAGAATGCTCGGGAGAGGAGGTCTGAATGCCCTTTTCTCAGTCTGTTACGGATACCAGCGCGCTTTCCCACGGTGTTTCTTTGTTCTACGCCGCTGGCTCTGGCCATTGTTCAACTCGGCGTTCCGAAGAATCTCAGATGGCCACAGAGGATCGGCGAAAGTGTCCTGAAACAGTCCAGTGTAGAGGTAACCAATGTCCAAAAGAGTTTTGCTGTCGTAGTAGATCAATGCAGATGATAAGTTTGTAAAAACTGAGAGTAAAAGAAAGTAAAATAGTAAATAAAAGCACAGTCTTCGCGGAGCGACCTGAACGGCGACCAAACACAGCGGCGCCATTTTATGGATTTGTTTGGCAATCCACATCCATCTGCTTTTTTTTAAGGATTTGTTTCAATCATTCCACATCCATCCGCTGTTTTTAAGGATTTGTTTGGCAATCCACATCCATCCGCTTTTTTTTTTAAGGATTTATTTGGCAATCCACATCCATCCGCTTTTTTTTTTTAAGGATTTGTTTGGCAATCCACATCCATCCGCTGTTTTTAAGGATTTGTTTGGCAATCCACATCCATCTGCTTTTTTTAAGATTTGTTTCAATCATTCCACATCCATCCGCTGTTTTTAAGGATTTGTTTGGCAATCCACATCCATCCGTTTTTTTTTTTATTTGGCAATCCACATCCATCCGCTGTTTTTAAGGATTTGTTTGGCAATCCACATCCATCCGTTTTTTTTTATAAGGATTTGTTTCAATCATTCCACATCCATCCGCTTTTTTTTTTAAGGATTTGTTTGGCAATCCACATCCATCTGCTGTTTTTAAGGATTTGTTTGGCAATCCACATCCATCTGCTTTTTTTTAAGGATTTGTTTGGCAATCCACATCCATCCGCTGTTTTTAAGGATTTGTTTGGCAATCCACATCCATCTGCTTTTTTTTAAGGTTTTGTTTCAATCATTCCACATCCATCCGCTGTTTTTAAGGATTTGTTTGGCAATCCACATCCATCTGCTTTTTTTAAGGATTTGTTTGGCAATCCACATCCATCTGCTTTTTTTAAGGTTTTGTTTCAATCATTCCACATCCATCCGCTGTTTTTAAGGATTTGTTTGGCAATCCACATCCATCCGCTGTTTTTAAGGATTTGTTTGGCAATCCACAGCCATCTGCTTTTTTTAAGGTTTTGTTTCAATCATTCCACATCCATCCGCTGTTTTTAAGGATTTGTTTGGCAATCCACATCCATCTGCTTTTTTTAAGGTTTTGTTTCAATCATTCCACATCCATCCGCTGTTTTTAAGGATTTGTTTGGCAATCCACATCCATCCGCTGTTTTTAAGGATTTGTTTGGCAATCCACATCCATCTGTTTTTTTATTTTTATTTCAATCCACATCCATCCGCTGTTTTTAAGGATTTGTTTGGCAATCCACATCCATCTGCTTTTTTTAAGGTTTTGTTTCAATCATTCCACATCCATCCGCTGTTTTTAAGGATTTGTTTGGCAATCATTCCACATCCATCTGCTTTTTTTAAGGATTTGTTTCAATCATATCCACATCCATCCGCTGTTTTTAAGGATTTGTTTCAATCAATCCACATTCCGTGGATAATGAGGTTCCGTTCCTGATAATGAGGTTCACTGGTGCTGTATCGTTTGACATTGGTCTAGGGCTGCTGGCCCACAATCCATTGTGTGGGCAGCAGATGTGTGGCATAGACCCAGACTTGCTGTGTAATAATCCCATAGCAGGAAGTGGTGGGAAATGCTTGTTATTTCTCTCTCTCCCATTACATACTTCCAGCACCACATTGGCATGCCATGCGGCGTTGTGGGTAGCTTTTTTTTTTTCTTAGCAAAAGTCTAGATTGTTTGCACACATTCTTTTTGCAACATTGGAAGCTAGTGGTCGACCGATATACATTTTTTTTGGGATGGCCAATATAAGCCGATATAAATAACTTTTTTTGTGAATATTTGATAGATGTCGGTTCTGTGTGTGCTGAAAAAAAACAAAGCAAAAAAAACAAACAAAAAACACAGTGGATCAGGCCCAGCACCACAACACTCTTGTAGCCAATCAGCAGTAATGGGCGTATCCACTCATTGAGGGGGTGGAGAGAGACTGAGCAAGTGTGGCATTTGTAGAATGAGAGTTGAAATTACCAAAGAGGAAAAAGTCAGAGGAATATCACTGGAAAATGAAGGGTTATGATCAGGCAAGATCTTTAGGACTCGTCACTTAAGCTTCCCAGCACTGAAGAGACCCAAGTGGGAAAGCCTGAAAACGGATGCGGCGGTTGCATCGTTTCTTCTCCATACATGAGTAAAATGAGTTTGCCACCAATTAATGAAACTCACTTTTTTTTTATTTTATTTTTTTATAAACTATACAGTAAGTTCTAGGATAATTTTAATTGGCCTTTATAGCGTGTAAAATACACCAAGCACACTGACGTATGTCAACTGCCAGCCGAGTCTTTCCTCACACAAGAAACAATGTATTTACAATAAGGTCTACGGTCTCATTTGTAAACATTAGTTGATGAATTAGCGATCATACGTTTTTGGTTTTTTTTCATATTGTATTCTTAGTCACAAGCAGAAAAATCTACTCTCTACATTTGCATCTACAAATCTTCATTTGCATAGCGTATATAAACGTGCTATAAAAGTGTTTGGCAAGAAACCCAAGGATATCACCATTGATATTTGACAGTTTCGTTATGTTTCCCAATTGTTGTTTAATGTACAAAATTGTTAATAATCTTGCGCCCTCACCTTTGAAAGAATCTGTCTCTTTGTGTGCCAAGAACACAAACAAAAGCTTCGCTAGCTAATTCTGGGGAAGTCGGGGCTGAGCAATGTCCCTGTTAAATAAAAAGCTAAATACGATTATGAACAATGAACGACAAAGTTAATAAAATGCTTTGAAAAATATATTGTTTAGTCCAAGGCTCGACATTAAGCCTTTTCATGTGCTTGCCCTTCGGACAAGTAAATCGGTCATTCACTTGTCCGAGTAAAAGCCCCAAGTCAGCTATATTTAAAATCTGCATATTTATGATATTTTAACCTTTATAAAGGGCATTTCCCTAATCATTTTAGACACCTATAGGGCTGTTACCAATCAAATTAAATAATTTACACTGCGTGAAAAATTACAACTGCATTAAATCATCTCATGAGATTGCTATTAAATACTTTAATTTAGAAATAAGAAATGTTTGAAAGGATATTTTTAAACACGAAAGGTGACCGTCATAATGGGTGAGTCATTCATTCAAACGGCTGATTCGTTCAGGAATAAGGCAGTTGTTTATGAGTAGGTCACTGAATCTCTGATTTCATTCGAAACGCAGAATCATTCAGTAATGATTCTGTGGCCGAGTGTTGCTGTGAGGCGCGTTACGGTTCTGCTGTGATCTTTGTTTTGGAGCTATTTTCGCTGCTGAAATAGAGCAAAAACAGTCAACATTGCATCTAAAATGTAAGTGACTTAATATTAATACCTTGTTTATTGAAATCAGTGTCACATCTTCAGTCATGATGGTATTCAGCACTCTTGGTCGTGTGATGTTGCTTAACTGTGTTACATGTTAAAAATATAAAACCTCCACATTTTGACCACAGTCTTAACGGAGTTTCTTTGTTGAGCTGCACTCATTTTGTTTTTTGATTTCTCCTCATGATTGTTACCGTCAGTACATTTATATATTATATTATTGTTCACTATTAATCAGCGCTTACACTAAATGAATGCAGAATCATTCTCACGTTTGGTGACTCCCTAGTTTAATCAGGATACTTGTCCGGTCAGGCAAATAAAATTCTTTCACTTGCCCCTTCAAAAAATCCACTCGTCCCAGACAAGCGTTAATGTTGAGCCCTGTAGTCCTTACTTTTGGTATTAAATTTATTAGTAAATGTTGAAATGAACATAGACTGGGATTAATAAGAGTAGAACTGTTGTTGATAACAATGTGTTCATTGTGTTGGTGTTCATTGTTATTGTTAACTAATATTCACAAATAAAACCTTATTGTAAAGTATTACAATTTCTTTTTTTATTATTGTAAACATGGTTTTGTGAGATTCAGCCTTGCACCCCTGTAGATGCTGTAAGATAATGACACTGATTGTGTTTCTGTGCTGGCCGAGCTCTTACCCAAATCTCCTCCTGTGAGTCAGTATCCTCATTATGAATCTCTACTTCCTCTTATTCCCGCCACTAAGCGATGCTAAAAATAGTCCCAACTAGAGACTGGGAACAACAAACGGGAAACAAAGCAAACATGCTGTGCCTCTGGGCTCCCTGAAACGTCAGCAAGTTTGTTTTTGGAAAGTGAATAATCCGTATGTCCTAAAACAGATTTACTCCTTTGGAAATAAAGTTTGATCCAGTTTTCTCTTTTGTGCTGATGTGGAGCGATTCTGTATCACATCTCTGATTTTATTTACTGATTTGTTTCCTTCTCAGCGGAAGCACAGGCGGTCGAAGTTGCCCGACCACAATGGGCAGGAGCAGAAGATGGACCCTGTGGCCTTTGACAGGCAAAACGCCCTGTCTGGGGCGAACCACGTCCAGTGGAGGCAGCATCAGGATCAGGCCGCCGTGACCACCATCATCAGGAAGGTGTCTAGACGGAGAAGCAAGCCCTCGTTGAAGGACAAAAGCATTGGCGGGCCGGAAGATGGAGTGGCGGTTGAAAAAGTTGGGCATTACGATCCCTCGAGCAGCCGTAACTTCAGTGAGAATCGGGCAGGGGAAATGGCCAAAATCCATCTAGTGGCACCAGGAGAGCCAGGCAGCGTCGAGGGTGCTCCTCAAGTCCCGAACAGTGACTTTGTGCCTAAATGTGAGATCTCGGGCAAAGACGCCCTATCTGCCCTCCACCGTGCGGGTTCACGGCAGTGCAGACAGGAGATCGCCAACATCGTCTGCCAGCACCAATCAGGACGGCTCATTCCCCAGTCTCTGCCTCAGTTTTGCCCACAGCATGGTAACTGCACTCTTTCATCCACCCTAACCACACCCAGTCCAATGTTAATTGGCATGTATAGTTTGTTTGTTTTCTCCCTGTCCATCTTTAGTGATCTCCAGTGCCGTCCAGCATGCAGATTTTTCTGACACTGACCTCTCCAAGGTGGAGAACCCGGTCAGGGTGGTTTTTGTGCTGGTGGTTCATGGACGAGCAGTCCGACAGTTGAAACGTCTCCTCAAAGCCATCTATCACAAAGACCACTTTTATTACATCCATGTGGACAAGGTAAGTTTCTTAGAATTTGTGTGTATCTAAGAGAAGCCTCATGAACCATAAATACAGTAAAAAAACAAAAACAAGGGTCTCGGTTTGAGGCGGGCATGACGAAAGTCATTCAGCAAATTTCCTTAGAAATCCACACAATTGGGAATTTCACGTGAGGACGAAAGATTTTTTTCCCCACACAAATTTCACAACGATTTAAAGTTGTTCACTCTGTTTCGCCATGTTGACAATTAGAAAGCTGCTTGGTTTGAAAGTGACTCCTGTGTGAGTTGTGCTTCATACATCGGTTGACCTTTAAACTTTGCCAAAGTTTTGCTGCACCGTAATCCCGAATTGGCTAAACAATTTGAGGTAATCGGTTACATCAAATTTTTAAAAAGAAATTTAAAGATTTTATTTTGTACTCATACATTTGAATTTCTCTTAACTAGAAATGTTTGAGTAAGCTAATTAATACATTTAACTTTAAAATTGTCATGTTATTTCTTTAACTAGCTAATTCAGTAAATGCTACCTTGCTACAATGCTTTGATAGCATCAGCAATATGACGTAGAGCCCGTGTTCGGGCATCCAGAAAAAGCAAGACCTAAAGCACAATCAATGCAGAATTCAACAGCTTGGATACGGCACGTCTTCCTCTGCTTGTAAACAAAGTTCCTCGCTTCCGCCGGCTCTACGTCATATTTCTTGCGCATGCGTCGTGGTGCTTCGTGAGTTCACGTCAGAGGCCCAGATGGAAGACAAGAACAAAGTTGAATAAAGTCGTTATTTAGATTCTCGTCGCTTCATAAAATTATTCTTGAACCACTATAGTGAGATGGACTTTGTACCGACGTCTTTAGTACCTTTTATGGGTCTTGAGAGAGGAAATGTCATTGCTGCCAATGGAGGCCTTTCTGAGCCATCGGATTTCAACAAAAATATCTTCATTTGTGTTCCGAAGATGTCGAACAATATGAGGGCAAGTAATTAATGACAGAATTTTCATTTTTGGGTGAACTAACCCTTTAAAGAGAAGTTGCGTAATCATTTATAATAATAAAGGGTAACAATAGTATAATTGGTATTTCACACAAAGGCTATTTTAAAATTAGCATTGGTTTCAGCTTTTGGCTCTACCTGTCCACAATTTTTTGTTTGCTGTATACTTTTTGATTTTGACGCATTACTACTTTCAAACTAACTGCAAACCACACCAAGTTCAAACAATCTGTAGTCCGAACTGCCTTTTTGAGCTGTTCTGGTGGAGTTCAGAAAGCCACTTTGACCCTAAAAGAACGAAATCAAACATCAAATGGCTGTCTCTGTTCCACGCCAAAAGCTTTAGTGCCCTTAAAGACAGCCCTGGAGGTTGGATTCTTGATTGAAACTTGAGTGTTAGAGATACTCTGTGGCCGTCAGCTCACATGCTGGAGAACAAAGATGTGTGTGTAGAGCTGAGGTTTGTCAGAACTTGTGGTAAACCGGTTCTTTTGCTGAAGGAATGCTTTCCTCACACCTTGATACGATTTGGCATAACATCTGCTCTGTCTCTTCCTCTCTACATGCCTGTTAGTGTTTCATTTGAAGTTATTTCGGGTTTTAGCCTCTTAAAAGTAAAGTTCTTAGGAGCTAAACTAAATTCCTGACAAGAAATCTTCCCTCTCCCAGCAGCAGAAGATCAGCTCTACTGCAGTAACATGCTTGAAATATTAAAGAAATTGTTCACCGTGTACTCCTCTTTAAGATCATTGACTATCATTGAAGACTGTTATATTGTCCCTTACAGCGCTCAAACTACATGCATCGGGAAGTGCTGCGGATGGCGGAGATCTACCCCAACGTGAGAGCCACGCCCTGGCGCATGGTAACCATCTGGGGCGGGGCCAGTCTACTGAAGGCCTACCTGCGCAGCATGCATGATCTGCTGTCCATGTTGGACTGGAAGTGGGACTTCTTCATCAACCTCAGTGCCACCGACTTCCCCACCAGGTCAGCATTGCCTTAGGTTAGGTCAGGTTCTACCTTCCTGTTCAGCTCCAACCCTGATCAAACACAACTGAACCAGCTAATTAAGATCTTCTGATCATTACAAACGGGTGTGTTGGATCAGGGGTAGATCTGAACTCTGCAGAGAGGTAGATCTCCAGGAACAGGATTATTGTAATCATGAATGGCAATAAATAGACACATGGATTAGGAAGTATATCTGATTGACTACTTCAACATGTTTAGAACAACCAATCAGTGCTCTGATAGAGTTTCGTGGATTTCCATGATGCAGAAAATACAGATGGAATCGCGGAATACAGTTATAAAAAACTAATTTACCGTATAACGCAGAATTTCACGGATAGTTCTTTAAAATGGATACTGAATGAAAACAAACATAACACATAAAATAGTGCTGAACTTTATTACAAAGCTTGAAAAAGCGGTACAGTACTGAGAATTTAAATGTACTGTACTTTTTAATGATAAAAAAGTAATGTATTAATTAATTATACCATGATCATTATTTGTTAGTTCATAGTTCATTAACTAATGTTAAGAGACACAACTTTAAAATGTAAAAATATATTAGTAAATGTTGAAATTAACAATGAAGAGTACATATAAGTGGAATCTTATTATTCTCTCACACGTTATGTGCTTCTGTTTTACAGAACTTGATTATCTAATAAAAATAGCAAAGTTGATGTTAAAAAAAAGAAGTGAAATCGAATGCGTTTCTGGTTTGTTCAAATGTTTCTGTCAGCTGCATGACCATATCAGTTCGCTTTCTCATGTCACTAGCTTTATATATGCAACTTCGCTGCATAACGAATGTATAAAAGTGACCAGCTGGCTATAAACTAATGCAAACGGATGGTAACAATCATGACATTAAACATTTAGGTCGGACTTGCGTACCTTTTTTTTTTTTTCACTTTTAATCGCTTGAGGTATGACTAATGTTAGCGTCCTCTCAGCTTTAACAGCAAACATACTGCTGTTCTCCATTTAATGTAGCATCTAGTCAACAAATTAATTACTTTATAATGATATAAAAACACGTACGGTAGTGTACTGTATACATACCGTTTCATTGTCTGTTTTAAATCTGCATCTGAAGTGTCCAGCTCTGTGCAGCGAAGCCTTGGGTGTCAAAACAAACTCCACCAGGTGTCAGTGAAAGTGTTTATTTGGCCTCTAGAGGCCACTCTCGTACTGTGTGATGACAGCGCACCATTCTTAGCCGCTCCAGCAATGGACGCAACCCAGAAAAACGATTGATACGGATTTCGTTTGGCCAAAACCAGACCTCTAATTCCAAACGATAAAGAGAACGATGCCTTCAGAGCTATCTTCCTGGCAATTGTAATCCCAAAATGCACTGCAGTGAGCTCAGTGAAAAAATCTGAGATGGATTGATACTGCTTTAAGAGAGCCGCTCTCATTGTATGTAAGCGTGATGCTGGCAAATCTGTCTTTCTCTGCAATCTGTTTCGGGAGGATTTCTCGCAGTTACAAATTTCACAATCCCTCCAGCTGTTGATGCTTTTTTTTTTCTTTTTTCTAAAGTAAGCTAAATAAGCCAAATCGGTGTTCGTGGCCCTGATGCACATGTAGACGTTGATACCGACCAAATCCTGTCAGCAGCAGCTAATTCCTTCCAGATGAAGATTTCACCCACGCCACCCTGCAGTCAGCGCTGGGCTTCTGACATAATCCCCCGTTTTTATTTCTCCTCTCCTCTCTCACTATCACTCTAACACAGGACCAACGATGAGCTTGTGGCTTTTCTCTCCCAGAACCGTGACAAGAACTTCCTGAAGTCTCACGGCAGAGAGAACGCAAGGTAAACTCATTTTAGATTGCACTCTGAGGTTGCTCCAGGTAGGGTTAGTAGTTCTGATGTACTGTCCACATCTAGTGAGGCTATGAAATGCACCACAGATGATGTACTTTGTTTGTGGGTGGGGATTATGTGAATTCATTCATTGACGTGAACAGTTTGAAATAATTCATCGAAAGAATCAGACTTGCCAACTCTTGCACCGACTTTGCTCTTGAACTTTAAATCAGAATCTTGAAAAATAAATGTATCATAGTTTCCACAAAAATACGAAGCAGCACAACTGTTTTTAACATTGCTAATAATAAGAAATCTTTCTTGAGCCTCAAATCAGCATATTAGAATGATTTCTGAAGGTTTGTGTGATCCGGAGTAATGATGCTTAAATTGTTCATTTTTAAGGGCTGAAATCATTGACATTTAATTGGCGCTTCTCTGATATGGTGCATTTTACCTGTTCAGTGTCTATTTTGTGCACCAAAACGTGGATAAGCTACAACAGTTAAACATATCAGCTGTGTGGAGTCTTGGGATAGATTGACCAATATTGATTTCTCAATTTTAAAAGCCTGAAACAAAGCCTGCCATAAGCTTTGTGCTTTGATACTTTTAGTATGAAACAATGAACCGTTCATCTCCTCTTTACTACTAGTTACAGTGCAAAATAAACATGAATGAACATCAGAAGGTGTGTTGAAAGATACACTATTGCCTAAAGTTTTGGGACAACCTGCCTTTGCATGCACATGAACTTTAATGATATCCCATTCTTAATCTATAGGGTTTAATATGGAGTTGGCCCACCCTTTGCAGCTATAACAGCTTTAACTCTTCTGGGAAGGCTTTCCACAAGGTTTAGGAGTGTGTTTGTGGGAATTTTCGACCATTCTTCTAGAAGTGCATTTGTGAGGTCAGGCACTGATGTTGGACGAGAAGGCCTGGCTCACAGTCTCTGCTCTAATTCATCCCAAAGGTGTTCTATCGGGTTGAGGTCAGGACTCTGTGCAGGCCAGTCAAGTTCCTCCACACCAAACTCGCTCATCCATGTCTTTATGGGCCGATGCTTTGTGCACTGGTGCACAGTCACGTTGGAACAGGAAGGGGCCATCCCCAAACTGTTCCCACAAAGTTGGGAGCTTGATCCAAAATGTCTTGGTATGCTGAAGCATTAAGAGTTCCTTTCACTGGAACTAAGGGGCCAAGCCCAACCCCTGAAAAACAACCCCACACCATAATCCCCCCTCCACCAAACTTTACACTTGGCACAATGCAGTCAGGCAAGTACCGTTCTCCTGGCAACCGCCAAACCCAGAAAAAGCATGATTGGTCACTCCAGAGAACACGTCTCCACTGCTCTAGAGTCCAGTGGCAGCGATGCTTTGCATTGCATTTGGTGATGTAAGGCTTGGATGAGCTGCTCGGCCATGGAAATCCATTCCATGAAGCTCTCTACACACTGTTCTTGAGCTAATCTGAAGGCCACATGAAGTTTGGAGGTCTGCAGCTATTGACTCTGTAGCATGTGCTGACCCCGCTCTGTGATTTCACGTGGCCTATCACTTCATGGCTGAGTTGCTGCTGTTCCCAATTGCTTCCACTTTATTATACCACTAACAGTTGACCGTGGAATATTTAGTAGTGAGGAAATTTCACAAATGGACTTAGGTTGCTAACTGTGCAATATCACGGTACCACGCTTGAGTTCACTGAGCTCCTGAGAGCGACCCATTCTTTCACAAATGTTTGTAGAAGCGTCTGCATGCCTAGTGCTTGATTTTATACACCTGTGGCCATGGAAGTGATTGAACACCTGAATTCAATGATTTGGAGGGGTGTCCCAATACTTTTGGCAATATAGAGTGTACATTACAAATCCTGTCTCATGGAATTGCTCAATCAGTGTTTCACCCGGGGAAAGACTTCAATAAAACACATAACGTCACATTTACATCAGAAAAGCCATTCAATGACCATAAACTCGATAGTTAGCTAGAAAAATGAACTCTAGAGAGCAGCATTTTGTTAAATATATGCACTGTATTACATATTCATTATATTTTTACTTTACCTGTTAGTGATGTCTTCATTATTTGTGTTTGAATAAATCTGTCTTAAACAAATGATTACAGCCATAGTTTAAATGTTTATATTTCATGCATCCAGAATGTTTGGTTTCATATTAAAAAAAAAAAAAAATCCAGCTTTAATCGCATGAATAAATGGCATTTTTAAAATATATTCAAAGAGAAAAGTTATTTTAAACTAATAATATTTCACAATATTACTGTTTTTGCTGTAATTGAGCAAATAAATGCAACCAGAAGAGACTTCTTTCAAAAACATAAAAAAACTTACCAACCCCAAAACTGTTGAACTGTAGTGCATATCGCCACAACAATGAAGAAATATTCAAAAAGATCGACCAGCTCCATTTGTTGGTCCATGATAAATAAGATCTCAGAGACAATGAAAAGAAAAAAACATGCAAAATGAATGTGCCTAATTCTTAAAAATGTGATGTTTGTTTTTATGCATTTAAAAAAACAACACTACATTTGATTTTATAGACTAGCTAATTCATTGACAAGTGGTATAATAAAGTAATAACTTGTACCTTAACACCTTGAATGCACATTTTCAAAAGGTTTTCAGAAATATTCTATAAAAATATTAAATGTTTCAATTATGAATATCATAGTTTTATTGTTTGCCACTTGACATAAAAATCGACACTAACCTTTAGTAGTCAATGATCTTTAAAATACTGATCATTTACACACTAGTCTATAAGGGTCACCCGTGACATTAATTTTGTTTGTGTGTTGGTTTTATGACTTGGATTTGGAGGTTATAATAAAAAAAGCAGTCCGATATCTTGAGAAATGCTAATAAAAGTCTGCACCAAACTACTTTATAAAGTTTTTTTTTTTTTTTTTTTATTCACGAATATCAGCATTTTAATGAGACTCCTGCTGTCGTTCGTTATGATTTCAGGATATTTATACTGCCTTGACACTTTTGACATGCCTCACTCACATAAATAACGCAGCCTAACTAGCAGTGATAGTTTATCATGACATCAGTCATCATCCTGCTCTCTCCTGTCACGCAGGTTCATTAAGAAGCAGGGTTTGGACCGCCTGTTCCACGAATGTGACAACCACATGTGGCGTCTGGGCGAGCGCAGCATCCCTGAGGGGCTGGAGGTGTCGGGAGGCTCGGACTGGTTCTCCCTCACGCGGAAGTTTGTGGAGTATGTGGTGAACTCGAAGGATGAGCTGGTGACGGGTCTCAAGTTGTTTTACACCTACGCTCTTCTGCCTGCTGAGGTACTGTCTTTGGACACGTTTATATCTTCTGGTTGTGGCGACACTGTACTAAAAAAAGTTGGGTATTTTGCCCACTGTCATAGTAAAAATATATTCTTAAGGCCTGTGCACACCGGGACAATTATCGCGCATTCTTATCGGCAGCGTTTTTTGAGATGTTTTTCGCTTTGGAATCGATTTTCACTGGCATTGCACCGATGTACACACAACGGCTGTCCGAATTCGCTCCCTTGTTTTCAGCCAATCCTTCAGGTGAAGTATATTAGTGGACTAAAGTAGGGAATAGTGATTTAGGGGTTATTTTGGATTCAGCCTTTGTGTACTTACTTCCTCTTCGTCGTATCAGTGTGTGCTCGGCAAGACCGTTTTGTGCTTGAGCGCCACCAAGTCGTGTTTTACTGTAACTTCAATAGCTCCAGGCACGTGAACAAAAGTGGCGATCTCATTGGTCGGCCAGTTTTTAATGTGCCACGTTGAAAGGAAAAAAACTAACCCAAGGCGTTTAAAAAAAAAAAATTTTTATTACACTTTTATGCCTGCCGTTTTGCGCGTCTGTGCACACTTACATTGGCGTCCTTTGTTTAGTCACGAGGCGTTAAATATCAGCGATAAACGCGCACGAAAATCGTCCTTTATGCATAAAGAAAATGAAGGCTATTTTAGGACTATTAAAATGTTATGCAAATTAATGTAGTGTAATAAAAAAATTAATAAAAAAAAAAGTATCAGAAAGTAATTTTACATTTTAAAAACTTAAAGGTACAGTACCAAAAAAAATTTTTAAAAAAATAAATAAATGGTGAAATGACCCCTTTAACCCTTAAACGCATTACTTGGGTCTTTAGCGACCCGGATGTCTTTCACTACCCTCCTCCTCCTCATTCATTTATTAAAGTTAGACATTAAACTTCTTAGTATTCCTTAATCAATTCATTATAAACAATATAAACAAGAAAGAATACTAAAATTATAAAAGAATGCCTGTTTTTTTTTTTTTTTTTTTTTGTTTTTTTGTAAAGCTTGTATAGGGTCGCTAACGACCTGAGGTGTATAAGAATGTTAGTGTATTCCTCAAGGTAGCAATGTCTGAAACTCAATGATGGAGACGTGTCACTCAGTTACCACAAGCAGAAAACAAAACAATAGGAAGAATCATCAGCAAAACTTGAAATGGCTCAGAGATTTACTGCTGAACGCAGTCAAATATTACTGTCACTGTCACTTGATGGTGGATCTGCTGAAGAAGCTGTCAGCCATCTAAATATTGACTTTAAAGATGTTTTGAGAATATGTGTGAGATGGTGAACATGTTAAGGCAGGTAGAGATCCATCCGTGTGCTAGATATAGATCAGGTCACTAAAGACCCCTATATATATATATATATATATATATATATGATTGGTGAAACAGTCATGCATTTAAGGGTTAAACAAGCCGGTTGTATCATATCCTGCACATCTGGCCACTTTTATTGTGTATTAAATCTGAATCATACATTCATAAGACTGTTAATGTGATACTCCATGTTAGCTAGTTTTATTTAATTGGCACAGCAGTGAGCAGTAAACATTAAGCGCTGTGTCCCTGAAGGGTATATTATATAATTCCTCTCTGTCTGGTTTTCAGTCTTTCTTTCACACGGTGCTGGGAAACAGCCACATGTGCGATACTTTGGTAGACAACAACCTGCGTGTGACCAACTGGAACCGGAAGTTGGGCTGCAAGTGCCAGTATAAGCACATAGTGGACTGGTGTGGCTGTTCGCCAAATGACTTCAAACCCTCGGACCTCATCAGAATACAGGTCCGTGAACTGTTACGCGATCCCTTCAGATATATCAGGAGCCACACAGTATTTAAAGGATCACAGTGGGTCTCGTTCACTAAGCGCATGTACGTGCAAACTAGAGTGTGAAATCTGCTTCATGATAACATACTCTGGCCGAATTAAATTTTACACAGATATTTTATCGTAAATATATTTCATCATATATAGTCAGGGCTCTGTGCTTACATTTCTTTTTAGGAGTAAAGTAAAAAAATCAGGAGCACCTTGTGGTCAACTTTCCTATTATGGGCAATATTAATTTCCAGGGGCATTTTTTTTTTTTAACCTTATTTCCAGGGGTGTTGTTTTATTGTAACCTTTGTAACCTTGTATGTAACCTTTATTAAATGTCATCTCTGTGAAATTCTTAAATGTATATTTATTTAAATCAATACATTTTATTTTAAAGTTTTGAATATAGAAATATTAAATGATTAAAGTAGTAATCTGCTTCTGAAATCACATACTTCCCTACTATATAATAGGAGAAAAACAGTACTGGTACAGTATGTGATGAGTAGTATATCTGAGTTCACAGTACTTATAAAAGAGTAGACAAAAAGTACCCGGATGACCTCCTTGTGCATACTATGGACGCTTTACTATCCCATGAGGCAATGAAGCGATGCAACTGATGCCGTAGGTCACATAATGACAACATGGCGAATGTAGTATGTCTGGATTACATTCATACTATATAGAACATACTTTTTGGTGAAGTAATTATTTAAAATGAGTACCTACTCGGAGTATGCAATTTCGGACACAGCAAAAATTTTTTGTCACTGAATCATTCGTTTTATCGATTCGTTCAAAACAGCTGATTCATTCAGGAACGAAACAAGTGACTGGCTGCATCTGAAATCGCATACTTCCCTACTATATAGTAGGCAAAAAACAGTATGTGACAAAGTGTCCAAATTCACACTACACAAAAGTAGGCACAAAGTCCCTGGATGACCTACTACTTCTGGTGAGATGCTGAAGTGTACATACGATGGAAACTTTACTATCCCATGAGGCCACAGGAGAGGATTTGTCAATGGCAGTGAAGCTTCACAACCGATGCCGTAGGTCAGGGGTTTTCAAACTGTGGCCCAGGGATCCTCCAGAAGGTTCTAAGGGGTCCCCAGAAAATTTCAGAGAATAAAAAGACAAAGCAAAAATGGATAAAGTCTACCGAACATTCTAACTGAATATTCTAACAATTCTAACAGAATTGTATGCGTTTGCTTTGTATCTTTCTAGTGAGTTTTTCTCACTATAGTCCCCTTTGTCTTGCTTACTAAGGTTCTTAACACAGTACGTAAGCTGCTTGCATGCATTTATTGTGAAAGTTGCTGATACAAATAATTTTTAATTGAAAATGTTCTTCAGGTTTATACATCCAACATTTAAAGGGTTACGTCAGCGATTAGCATTAAGCTTTGTATCAGTAGAAATCCGGTTGTATATCCCCCCACCCCACAATGATGGTTTGCGTCATCTGAGGATTTTTTTGCCCAGAGGCTAGAGACTACAAACAGTAGTAGGAGCTAGTTCCGCATGTTAAGGGTGGGATCTCACTCACAGAATGTAAATGCGCACGGCCGCTCGGCTCGGGCATTCATAACGGAGCGGTGTGGAGCAAAGTGAGTGTTTCAACTTTTCAATGAATTCATGTGAAAGCTGAGCTTCCATAGGCATGATCTGAAAACGTGCCTGACTGGACAGGCCGTGAATGACTGCCACGCTTACCTCCGCTCTGCTCAGCTCTTCGCTCTCGTGATGAATGAAATCTGACTCCTGCGGCGTTTGTGCTGTGACTTTTGTTCGGCTCACTCACACTTTATTGAAAAGACGCGTTCAGTTTTTAATTGTAGTGTCTATTCTGTAACTGAACAAAATAATGACACATGATAATGACAACAGGGCAAATGTAGTACGTCCAGATTACATTCATACTACATTTTTAGCAATCGCAGAGTACTTATTCAAAATAAGTACCTACTTGAGAGTATGTGATTTTGGGTGCAGCCACTTTCTTTTATAAATGAGTCATTGAATCATTGATTCACACGATTCGTTCAAAAAATGCAATTTCATTCATCAACAAAACAGCGGTGTGTTTGCTCAGAGATGGGCAGCGGCTCAGCTGTGACTTTGTTTACAACCTTTTTCATTGATGAAATAGACAAAATCAGATAATATTGTGTCTAAAATGTATGTCACTTAAAGTGTGACCTTTGAACCCGCTCTGCATGTTGTGAATTAAAGAGAATTTTTTTTTAAGAAGATATGAATCATCCACACAATTAGTGAACGAGACCATTGTCTTTCTTAGCAAATTGTCCTTTTTTTTTTTTTTTTCAACCACACTTTTTTTTCAACAGCAACTAACGCGACCTACGTTCTTCGCCCGTAAGTTTGAGTCCACTGTGAATCAAGAGGCTATTGAGATCCTGGACAATCATCTATATGGGCAGTACCCGCCAGGCACGGTGGCCCTGAAAGCATACTGGGAGAGCCTTTTCGAGCTGGCTGATGGGGTCTCATCCCTCAATGACGTGGCCCTCACTGCGTACTCCTCCTTCTTTAGACTCGGCCTCCATAGGCAGGAGACCACTCAAAGCAGTTCTGAGGCCTGCAGGTGACCGTCCAATCCAATTGCTTTTGTCCATTTCAGTCAATCCAGTCCTTTAATCTGTCCAATGCATTTATCCCATCCAATCTATCCAAATCCCATCCTTCCCTCCCTCCAAATCCCATCCCTCTATCCATCCCAATCCCATTCAATCCAATCCCATCCCAATTATCAGATAATTAATTTAATGAGTTGTTTTTTTACCCACAGGTTTGAAGCCATTGGCTACCCCATCTCGGTGTACCTGTATTTTTATGATGACCGATTCCAGGGTTACCTGGTCAGGCAGGAGGTCCAGAATGTGGTGACCAGGTCCCATGAGATTCTGGAGGTGTGGGCTGTTCCTCAAGCAACACTGCAGCTGGAACACAACCTTCATGAGTTTGAGCGCCTCAAACACCTTGAGGTGAGAGGAACAGGGATACGCATAAATGGATTATTGAAAAAGAAAACAAGGATTGGTGATTGGATCAAGGCAGATCTGAATGGGAGCTTGTGGTCAGTTTTAAGAATGGGGCAGATTTAAGTGGACGAAATCCTGCATATGAATCCTGCATACCAGAGAGAAGTCGTTTCACTTGAAGATCCATTTATTAGGAGTCAATGTTCGCAACTCATTCGGAAACATTATTTAATTTATTCTGTAGTTCATCCTTTTCACTGTATTTTTTGTTCATGCTGTTTTGTACCAGGTCGGAACTGAGTGGGACCCAAAGGAGCGAATCTTCCGTAACTTTGGTGGTGTGATGGGACCTCTAGACGAGCCGGTGGCAGTTCAGAAGTGGGCTCGTGGGCCCAACCTGACAGCCACTATAGTCTGGATTGATCCAGCACACATAGTAGCAGCCTCCTATGACATCAGCATAGACGTTGAGGCAGAGTTCACGCAATACAAGCCACCCCTTCTGCGCCCCCTCAGGCCTGGAGTGTGGACGGTGCGTGTGCTGCGGTTGTGGGAGCGTGTAGCAGAAGCTCGCTTTCTGGTCATGCCTCTGGCCTTCAAGGGACGTGAGCCCCTGCGCACAGGTGAGAGAGACATTAATGTGAAATATTATTACCATTATTACTATATTTTACTTGCATCAAATATTTACAATTTTAGAACAGATGCATAAATATTATATATATCTTGAGTATGATCAAGATTATTGCTTCCTGTTTTATTCTGAATGTAAATAAATATTCATTGGCTACTGACCTTTATCTGTCGCTCTGAATATATATACTCATCTCTCCCTTCCCTTTCCTCCCTTCCATTCCTATTCCTTTTCCCTCTTCCACTTTCGCTCTTCCCCCTTTCCCTTTTCCCCCTCCCTTTCCCCTTCCTTTTTTCCTTCCCTCTTCCCCTTTTCTTCTCCCCTTCCTCTTTTTTTCTCCCCTCCCTTCTCCCTTCCCCTTTTCCTCTCTTCTTTCCCTTTCCCCTTCCCTCCGTTCCCTTCAGAAGACCATGGCTGGGTACATGCAGGTCCACCAGGGAACGTGTACTTGGAGCAAAGCTTCCAGCAGCTCGCCCATGTGTTGAAGCTGCCACCCAGCGAGCCCGCCCTGCAGGAGGCGCAGAAGAAGACCTCCCTGGTGGGGAAACCACTGGAGGCCTGGGTGGACAGCTCTGTGGGGGCTTTCTGGGTCACTGGATATATTTGCTCTGAGCAGACCTCCTCCTGTCCCTCCATTGGACTATGCACCAAGACCTCTTGGAGCTCCTTGTCTCCTGACCCCAAATCAGAACTGGGGCCAGTCAAAATGAACGGTCGCATTAGGTAGCCTTACAAGCTCGAATAAATAGAGCAGAGCGGCAAAGGCCCTGAAAAACAGTCTGCAAGAGTGATGTTTACGAGTCGTGGTCTTTGAGATCATCCCATTACTAGTTGAGGCACCTCCTATTGAGGGTGAAGACCGGTTGTGGGTGAATCTACAAGAGAAAATGTTTAAATTTGCACAAGAAGACTGCCAGACGTGGACATGTACGAGTCTTGCTTTTATAAATCAATGTTCAGATGTCACCTAAATACGTCGTTACAAGGTTCGGAGTCTTAGCACATAGTTTACGGTGTGGGTTTATGATACAAAGACCCAAATCTCAACAATTTTACATTTGTATTCTTTGTTAAAAGAAAATGGAAAAACTGCACATTATTTTCCTCTCTAAAACAGTGGCCAAAATTCGTATTCGAAGCTGTTGGAGGTAAGTTGCTGGAAACCTCTGGCTGTATCGCTATGCTTATTTTGAAGCATTAATATCAAAACTTCAGAAGCAGATTGAAAAAGTGCACTTTACTGTGAGACGGAGCTCCCTTCTGATTGGCTGAATCTCGGCAGAGGAGGCGGGGCTTGTAGGATCTTCATGAATTTCTGCCAACAGATCAATATGTTTGCTCACTTAATGTTTTTCAGATGCAGCGTTGCATGGAATCATTGTATACAGTAACAAAACGAACACTAAAGAAAGGCGTCTGTCAGGAAACAAGAATCTGAGTTTTGTAATACTGTGACTTTGTCTTCATGTTGAATGTCCTTTCTAAAGGAGGACTTGCTTCGTCCGTTACTGCAAAGTTTGCTCAGCTGCACACAGATTGCATTGTACGAGGATGTGGATATAATTATTTGAGACTGCCTGAACTGACCCTGCTGAAGATCAGTCTGTTATCTGTCACTCACTGGTCTTGTTACAGTATTTCACACTTAATTCTGGTCTTCCACCAGTTTGGTTCTCAACTACAAATAGCTTTTCACTCTTATTTCTTAAACTGCAATTGGTGTAGAACAACATAAGCGCTGGAGACTTAAGCTACACTAGCTGCTGTTTTGTACCCCTAATTTAAAGGAATATTTCTTTTATCCTTATGTAAATTTGTGACTTTCTTCTTTGGAACACAGACCTTACAAATAATGTTCACATTGGTGATTGAACAAAAAAAATGACTCGTGTGCAGTATTTCAAGTCTTGAGAAACAAAAATCTCCCCTTCCTCCATATCTACAAAATTGCATTTGCACTTGTGCTTATTCAAAGGTACTGCATCACGCTTAGTTGAGTGCATTTGGTGTCATTGGATGGAAACCCAGCAAAATGTTCCCTTTTAAGCACATTTTTTCACACACCACCTGTTTCCATTTGAGGTTTTGAAATTTGCATTAAAATGGTTGGATGGAAACCCAGCGGTCTATGTCAGATTTCACACAAGGTTTTATTTCAGTTTTGACGGAGAGAAGATCTTCGGTTACACATTTATAAAGGGGTTAGTTCACCCAAAAATGAAAATTGTCAATATTTACCAATTTCAAACCCTTAAGACCTTTGTTCATCTTTGAAACACAAATGTTGCAGCTCGTCTCTTCCCAGTCTGTCAGTAACGCTCTGTTTAGTTCCCGTCTCTGTGAAGCCCCTCCTTCTGAAAAGCACAATGTGCTCTGATTGGTCGGCTGGATCAGTGTGTTGTGATTGGTCAAATGATTTGGGTGTGTTTGGGAAATGTCCTTTCTCTTAGCATAACCGTGAGTTTTAACACACTACTAACTCACTCAACCAGGCCTCGCCCCTTTATTTAGCGTATGCCTTGGGCGGGAATGATTTAAATGACGAATACTGGGGCGTGCTCGTTCCCGAAAGAAAACTCCAGGCTACAATGGAGGCATTTCAGGGAGTTCAGAAACAGTGCCACTGATATAGGGTATAACTCCCGCTGGAGGGACTTTGCAGATCTTTTTCATGCTCAAACAGCAACATTACACAATAGTCCTCTTTAATGAAGCCCTAAAGATTTCTGTTCCTCCATTGAAGGTACATTCAACCCAAATCAAAACCTAGCCCAGAGAAATGCACTCGGTAATGCACTCTTACACTGCTTTCCTCCAGCTCTGGTATCCAGGAATTTCACACTTTGGTACGATTAAAGAAAATAAACTAAGACCTAAAGCTTCCGGGACCATATCATGAGGAGGTGTGTTTGCGTGTCAATGCACATGGTTCTCTTGTGAGCGCGCATCGGAGATATATGGGCTAGGGGAAGTAAAGATACGTTGTAATTAAAAGCTCACACAAAGCATTCACATCACATACAATGGGGATTAAACCACTGGAGTCATGTGGATTACTTTTACAATGCCGTTGTGACATTTTTGATGTTTGAACATTTTGGTCGAATGGACTTTTTAATGGCGGTTTCGTCAACTCATCCTTCCCTTGGGTCTTTTTTTTTTTTTACCTAAAGCTCAGTTTTAAATTAAAAAAAAAAATTTAGTGTTCATTGGAGTGGTCCAAGACCTTAGGACTTTTAACACTCTTGGACCATGAACACACACACACACACACACACACACACACACAAAAAAAAAAAACACACACAACACACACAACACACAAACAAAAAAAAAAAAAGTGATTATTAATGAAAATGAAATGATATTTTCTGGACCAAAAAAAAAAAGTATAATCTTCGGGTCACTTTGACCGGCGAGGGAAGGAAAAATCTGTTTCTAAGATGAATGAAAGTCTTTGGAACGACATGAGGCCTGAATTTTCATGTTTAGATGGACCATCCCTTTAAATAAATGACATCCCATCCCATTTTGTATGATTATTGTCTTTGTGGTTGTGTGTGTAACTCTATGTGCTGCCGTCTTGACCAGGTCAAGAGAGATTTAATATCTCAATGGGATCTCCTGGTTAAATAAATAAATTCCAGTCTGTTTCTCACACATGCTATGGCATCTGAAGATTTGAAATGCAGTGCACGAGTCACATGAACCGTATGGGGTCTTGATGTGTTTTTTGCCACCAGGATGTAAAACATCAGCTTATACACATTCTGCTTCCTTTGCGTCCCACAGAAGAAAGTCTTTTGATTTGAGTGATGGTGATGGCACAGTTAACGTTTTGGGAGAACTGTCCCTTTAAATAACAAAATACATTTGGAATTGGGAAAGATCCGTTTCCATTTAAATGTGTAATGGCTGGTTGGCACTTTTTTTTTTAACCATCCACATTTGTCCATTTCTTGTTACGTGTGCTATTTTGCTTTCTTCTAATGAAGACATCACTAAGAAACAAATGTGTCTTGTGCGACACGCTGCTTTCATTGGCTCACGCTTCATTTACAATAGGTTTGAAGTTCCCCCGTGTTTCAAAGGGGTTCTTTCAGGTTTTGATTTACTGATCAGAACACTCTTCTTTGTTGAGGTTTTAAAGTGTCCTTTTTCTCATCATGTACATGCTTCGTGTGAAGCTTTTGTGGTATCAAAAGAAACAAGTGGATTGAGGATGTAAAGAATGAATGAATGATTGAATGCTATTTTTGTATTTAAAGTCATATTTTAACCTGTCTGTGAGAGTTTTGAGAATGCTTTTGTTTTACCTTCATCATCATCAGGCTCACTGGCTCTCTGTGGGACGCAAACACCAGTCCTAAACTGAACGTTTGGGACACATTGAACCAGAGCCTTATTTTAGGGCTGATGGGCAGCAACAGATGACATATGATGGCACAATAAAGATGTGAAATCAAGTGAGTCATGTCTTATTTATTTGTTGTCTGGCAAGGTTTAGTGTCTGAGCTTGAGCAGAGCATGTACTTTCCAACAGTACAACACGAGCAGATTCATTTTTAAAAGCTTCCTTGTTCAGAAGGTTCTACACAGCAGGAAGGACCCGGCACACTTTTGTACCACGTCCTGTACTGCACGCCACAGGAAGCACTTCTGTTAAATATTTATCAGCATAAACTTCATCAGGTTATAAGAATCTCTGGCACGCGTCAGAGACGGGACCAGATAAGAGACGCCGGGACATCGCTGAGACGAACAAGCAAGGAGAAGTTCCTCACGATGACTGTTAAAGACCTGCTGTTGAGAAGCTCCTCACACATGGAGTTGATGATGGAGAGCACTTCAGAGCTGAAGATGGTGGAGCAGGGAGAGCCGGCTGATCCTGACAGCGCATACGGCTCCTCTCCCGTGGACACGGACACAGAGGATGGACGGACACTCTCCAGCAGCTCACTCATCCTCACATACAATGAGGAGCTCATGCATAAGGTGACCACTACCATCCTCATGTTTGTCTATCATCTATCTGTCTGTTTGTTTGTCTGTCTATCATCTATCTATCTATTTATCAATCATATATGTCTATCTTTCTATCTGTCTGTGTCTACACTATATTGCCAAAAGTTTTGGGACGCCTGCCTTTACATGCACATGAACTTTAATGACATCCCATTCTTAATCCGTAGGGTTTAATATGGAGTTGGCCCACCCTTTGCAGCTATAACAGCTTTAACTCTTCTGGGAAGGCTTTCCACAAGGTTTAGGAGTGTGTTCATGGGATCTTTTGACCATTCTTCTAGAAGTGCATTTGTGAGGTCAGGCACTGATGTTGGACGAGAAGGCCTGGCTCGCAGTCTCCGCTCTAATTCATCCCAAAGGTGTTCTATCGGGTTGAGGTCAGGACTCTGTGCAGGCCAGTCAAGTTCCTCCACACCAAACTCGCTCATCCATGTCTTTATGGGCCGATGCTTTGTGCACTGGTGCACAGTCACGTTGGAACAAGAAGGGGCCATCCCCAAACTGTTCCCACAAAGTTGGGAGCATGAAATAGTCCAAAATGTCTTGGTATGCTGAAGCATTAAGAGTCCCTTTCACTGGAACTAAGGAGCCAAGCCAAACCCCTGAAAAACAACCCCACACCATAATCCCCCCTCCACCAGAAGCGTGATTGGTCACTCCAGAGAACACGTCTCCACTGCTCTAGAGTCCAGTGGCGGTGTGCTTTACACCACTGCATCCGACGCTTTGCATTGCACTGCATTCCATGAAGGCCACATGAAGTTTGGAGGTCTGCAGCTATTGACTCTGCAGAAAGTTGGTGACTTCTGCACACTGCTCCTTAGCATGCTCTGACTCCGCTCTGTGATTTCACGTGGCCTACCACTTCATGGCTGAGTTGCTGTTGTTCCCAATTGCTTCCACTTTATTATACCACTAACAGTTGACCGTGGAATATTTAGTAGTGAGGAAATTTCACGAATGGACTTATTGCACAGGTCCTATCACGGTACCACGCTTGAATTCACTGAGCTCCTGAGAGCAACTCATTCTTTCACAAATGTTTGTAGAAGCGTCTCCATGCCTAGTGCTTGATTTTATTCACCTGTGGCCATGGAAGTGATTGAACACCTGAATTCAATGATTTGAAGGGGTGTCCCAATACTTTTGGCAATATAGTCTATCTATCTATCTTATATGTGTATCTATCTATCTTGTCTGTCTGTCTGTCTGTGTCTGTTCTGCTAGTTTCTATTAAAAGCTGAATCAGCTGTGATTATGGCTCTCAGGCAGGAAGTCGCACACCCACCCTCTCACAGTCAGTGCCAGAGACCTGCAGAAATAAACCAGTACAATGCTGGTCATGACTGCATGAATTACACACCCACCTTTGGTCCATGGAGGTTTTGTACTAATTCAGAGCCATTCATTTATTTGGCGTCGTGAGTAAAGTTGTGTTGTATATTGACCTATGCCTTGACCAAGTGACTATCTGTGCGATCAATTTATTGGTGAAGGGGGTTTTGTGGGATTGTTCATCTGTCACTCACACTGAGATCACAAACCAGCTACATATACTTACACCCTTAGAAAGATTCCAGTTAGATCCTAAACCAGGTTTTACAGTCTGGTGTGACAGAAGAACCTTTTGAAGTTACTTAAAGGGATAGTTCACCCAAAAATGTGCATTTTGTTATCTGTAATTGTAATCTGTATGAGTTTCTTTCTTCTGTTGAACACAAAAGAAGATATTTTCAAGAATGTTGACAGCATCCATTAGGCTTCCATAGTAGGAAAAAAAATACTATGGAAGTCAATGGGTGCTATCAACTCATACAAGTTTCAGACAATTTGAGGGTGAGTAGACAAAATTTGTGGGTGAACTATCCCTTTAAATAACTTTTTATTCTTGGGTTCTCTCTAAATAGAAGCCAATAAACTGGTCTGAAGAACCTATAATGCAATATCAGTAATGTTTTAGATCTCCAAATGATCATATTAGTCAACACAAGAACCAAATTCAGGTTCTCGTTCAGAAGATTATTGCAAACAACCTGAAGAACCACTTTTAAGAATGTACAGTAAACCACATATTTGGGCTATTGTACTTTAATCAGTGTATGTGGAACAGTGGTTACTACATTTTGCAGATGATTTGTTCTTTTTTTCAGCATTTACGTGGATGTGGTGAGGAAGGATGACAGGAAATGAGTTTATTAAAGAAACATTAGATGTGAAACACATCAGTTGCTCTGAGTGAGGGCGTTGACTCTGCTTCTCTGTTGTTGTTTTCCATTATTGAAACGCTACATGGCAAAACGTTCACTAAACCCAAATGGATTCTGTCAAGTCAGTTGTGACACGCGGATAAGAACTGCTTAGAAAACTTTTTTACACTGCAATGAGATTCTTTTAGCTGAGATTATATTCACATTATAGCATATATTACAATGTTTTAGAACAAATATATTTAGGTAAATATTGTTTATTCTTATGTATTATATTGGAAAATATTAGTGGAAAACATAATTTTGTATTTTATTATAATAATAATAAAACCATTTAAGCATTTAAAATAGTACATAATCAAAAGCTGTGCATTTTCATTAAATAGGTATATTGATAAGCAAATTAATTAAGTGCCAAGCATAAACCGATCAGGCATAACATTATGACCACTGACAGGTGAAGTGAATAACACTGATGATCTCTTCATCACGGCTCCTGTTAGTGGGCGGGATATATTAGGCAGCAAGTGAACATTTAGTCCTCAAAGTTGATGTGTTAGAAGCAGGAAAAATGGGCGAGCGTAAGGATTTGAGCGAGTTTGGCAAGGGCCAAAGTGTGATGGCTAGACGACTGGGTCAGAGCATCTCCAAAACTGCAGCTCTTGTGGGGTGTTCCCGGTCTGCAGTGGTCAGGATCTATCAAAAGTGCTCCAAGGAAGGAACAGTGGTGAACCGGAGACAGGGTCATGGGCGGCCAAGACTCATTGATGCACGTGGGGAGTGAAGGCTGGCCCGTGTGGTCCGATCAAACAGACGAGCTACTGGAGCTCAAATTGCTCAAGAAGTTAATGCTGGTTCTGATAGAAAGGTGTCAGAATACACAGTGCAGTACAGTTTGATGCGTATGTGGCTGTGGCTCTTTCAGCAGGATAATGTGCCCTGCCACAAAGCAAAAATGATTCAGGAATGTTTTGAGGAGCACAACAACGAGTTTGAGGTGTTGACTTGGCCTCCAAACTCCCCAGATCTCAATCCAATGGAGCATCTGTGGGATGTGCTGAACAAACAAGTCCGATCCATGGAGGCCCCACCTCACAAAAAGGGGGACCAACACAATATTAGGAAGGTCATAATGTTATGCCTGATCGGTGTGCAATCTTTTAGCCCCTGACAGGTAAATTGAGGTTAAGAGCTGGATCTCATGAAACCTGTTAAGAACATGTCCTGGTCTTTTTTACCACAACATAAAAAATTAATTATATTTTGCATAAGCATAATTTATATGTATGAACATATTCCTAAAATGTGATACTTTTGAAGTCGGATACAATATTTTAAGCTGTTTAGGCCGTGTCACATTGTAATAATGAAGTAGGGGAGCGCGGGGCACAACGTGGGGTTAGTTGTAACACACATGGTTTAAAACGTTCCACACATGCCAGGATGATGAAACTTTGTGTATTTACTAGAGCCATATCAACATTATTTAGAGAAAAAATTGCACCAAAAAAAGCCGGTTTAAATCCCAGTTGTGCAGGTGGGGTGCGTTCTAACATTACGTTACAATGAGCCCCTATTAGAAATATGATATTATATTCTATACTTTTATTAATTATTTTGAGAAACCATGAGAAAAGGGTGAATAAAGACAGAGAGTCAATGTTCAGAAATGATTCATTATTATTATGTTTTGAACTATGCTGTATAGCTGTGTCTAGCGGTGTGTTTGTTAAACTCAAAAATGAGTTTATTTTTAATTATTAAAAAATTCCATTATTTTATATTTGAAAAATTAATAATTGTATTTTATAGACAAAATATTTTAGTTTGTCTTGTATATACACTCACCTAAAGGATTATTAGGAACACCTGTTCAATTTCTCATTAATGCAATTATCTAATCAACCAATCACATGGCAGTTGCTTCAATGCATTTAGGGGTGTGGTCCTGGTCAAGACAATCTCCTGAACTCCAAACTGAATGTCAGAATGGGAAAGAAAGGTGATTTAACAATTTTGGAGCGTGGCATGGTTGTTGGTGCCAGACGGGCCAGTCTGAGTATTTCACAATCTGCTCAGTTACTGGGATTTTCACGCACAACCATTTCTAGGGTTTACAAAGAATGGTGTGAAAAGGAAAAACATCCAGTATCACGCAGTCCTGTGGGCGAAAATGCCTTGTTGATGCTAGAGGTCAGAGGAGAATGGGCCGACTGATTCAAGCTGATAGAAGAGCAACTTTGACTGAAATAACCACTCGTTACAACCAAGGTATGCAGCAAAGCATTTGTGAAGCCACAACATGCACAACCTTGAGGCGGATGGGCTACAACAGCAGAAGACCCCACCGGGTACCACTCATCTCCACTACAAATAGGAAAAAAGAGGCTACAATTTGCACAAGCTCACCAAAATTGGACAGTTGAAGACTGGAAAAATGTTGCCTGGTCTGATGAGTCTCGATTGCTGTTGAGACATTCAGATGGTAGAGTCAGAATTTGGCGTAAACAGAATGAGAATGGATCCATCATGCCTTGTTACCACTGTGCAGGCTGGTGGTGGTGGTGTAATGGTGTGGGGGATGTTTTCTTGGCACACTTTAGGCCCCTTAGTGCCAATTGGGCATTGTTTAAATGCCACAGCCTACCTGAGCATTGTTTCTGACCATGTCCATCCCTACTTCCAGCAGGATAATGCACCATGTCACAAAGCTCGAATCATTTCAAATTGGTTTCTTGAACATGACAGTGAGTTCACTGTACTAAAATGGCCCCCACAGTCACCAGATCTCAACCCAATAGAGCATCTTTGGGATGTGGTGGAACGGGAGCTTCGTGCCCTGGATGTGTATCCCACAAATCTCCATCAACTGCAAGATGCTATCCTATCAATATGGGCCAACATTTCTAAAGAATGCTTTCAGCACCTTGTTGAATCAATGCCACGTAGAATTAAGGCAGTTCTGAAGGCGAAAGGGGGTCAAACACAGTATTAGTATGGTGTTCCTAATAATCCTTTAGGTGAGTGTATATATATATATATATATATATATATATATATATATATATATATATATATATATATATATATATATATATATATATATTATATATCATATAACATTTTAAGCTGTCATTTGGTCATGTTACAGTGTACCCCACCTATAAGGCATTGTCACATTTCACTTCCATTCTTTCGGGGTAAATCAAGAAAAAAGTATACACTGTATTAATGAAACAAAACCACATAATTGTATTAAACGTGTGATATTAATGTGGGAAAAATAAATACTCTGAACTTCAAGTGGATTTACACAAACTGAGACGTCAAAAGGCGTTAGGTTGTGCCCCGCTCTCCCCTTTCTCCTCGGTATCTATTGAAGGAGAGACTTTGGTGCTTTGGTTGCGGAAATGCATGTGTTGCCATGGTAATGGCATTCTGTGTCCCGTCACGTGCCTCATGTGGTTTGTTCCATTGTGTTCTTCCTTAATCAAGCATTTCAAAGCTGAATGAGTAATGAGGAATTTAAGGAATATCAAACATGGATGAGGTTCGTATAAAATAATAATAGAGTTTGAAAGCCTGTGAGCTCTGTGTTCAACACGATTCATCTCCTGAAATCATCCCACAGGTATTTGTTTGTTTAGCCGTGTAAAACAATGCCTCATGACTCTCAATGCGTTTCGTTTCATGAAACTTCCTACATTCTAAACAATCACATTGTTTCTTAAACAATCATCAAATATCTCTATTCAACACAAAAAGAGTCACCGGATGTAATATTGTACCTGCGGCGTGATGTACTCACTGCAGGGATTGGAGGAGGGCAACATAGTGAGACACTGGATGAAACTGAGAGGAATACAGCCACCCATCTGCCCTCCAGCTGATAAATGTTGTAGAACGAGCCGCATGTGCTTTTGCAGCCTCTGGCTGGATGTGATAACCATGGCAACCAATACTGGATGACGCCCACGTCCTCAGTCAGTCCCCACAGAGATGTGGCACGCTGCCCTGGGCAAGTGTGAGACATAGGGCGAATACCAAATGGCGCTTTTTCCCCCCTAACCCTTGAAGGGCACTTCAAGAAGAGGACGCCATTCACGAAGGGCCCTTCCACAAGTCTGTTAGGGAAGGGAACATGAGATGGTCACTTCAAGGAAGCAATTTAATCGTTTACAGTCATGTGACCCATGTGACCTCAAATGCTCGCGGTTCATTTTAAAGTTAAAGTTATTTTGTTTTGTTGTGAAATATTACACACATTTTCATCATGCGTTTCATATTCATATTCTTCCATAGGTAAGAAATGTGTTTAATGCTTGTAACTTGTAAAATAACGAACAGATTAGGAACACACACACACACACACACACACACACATTCATAAAGCATATTTGTATTATATCAACAGCAATAATACAATATTCCTGTTGTCGCTGCCTAGCTTTGTCGTGGTAACATTAATGGTGAAGCTAATAAGGAAATTACGTGGTCTTTCATTGCTCCCTTCACCAAGCCCTTCATCCAAATGGCTTCATTATGACACACAAGTGCCCTGCTCTCTACTAAGTCCCCACTTCAAGTGCTCTGCCCTTTAGAGTGAGTAGGGCCTAGGGATGCTCACTTCCCAGAGAGGGGGTGTTTTCATAACCGTACATTCTGATCTCTGTTCAAAGCTAATGAGGAGTGTTACTTTTTCACACAGTAGTCCCAGTAAATTCCTCTAAAATTAGGCTACTAGAATGACTTTACCGGTAAATACACAAATGTGCTGTTCACACAAGCGATGGCCTTCTGGCTTTTTACCGTTAAAAGACCATTCATACATCAGCACCAAAATACTGGTAAATTATGTGATATCAATCACCAGACATTATCTTTAAACCCATTTATTCATCTTGTTACCTGATTATTGGTTCATTTGCCCCACTTGCTCGTTACCTGAATTTTTTGCTCACTTCTTGTTCGCTCACACTATATAAGCCTGGTCATGTCTGTCACTCATTGTGAAGTCTTGTTTTGTCTCACACTACATTTCTGAGTTTTATCCCTGGTTTCATGTCTCTCGGTTTCGTTGGAATTCTTGCCTGTGTCCCGGATTACCCTTTTGCCTCTGTCCCTTGTTTTGTTTGCCTGATTGAACTGCCTACCTGTGTATGACCTTTTGCCTTTTTTCTGACTACACTTGTGGATTACCCTTTACATAAAGTTGCATTTGGATCCTAACCCTACAAGCTTCAGAGCAGTACGTAACAGAAGACTTCAAGAGATTCAAGATTCAAGAGTTTTATTTGTCACATACACAGTTATATACAGAATATACAACCGGCAGTGAAATGTAAACAGGTCCGCTCCATGGACAGTGCAAATTCACAGTTAAAAACACAAGGAAGAAATTATAATAGAAATAGGATATAAAAAAAGGACTATCTATATATATGTCTATATCTGTAGAATTATAAATAATCAAGTCAAGAGAAAAAAAGGTAACAAATAAGGATAAAGTGGAATAAAATAATTGAAGTAGACTTTGCAGTGAGTAAACTGTAGACTTATAAATATGTGGTTAACAAATGTATAAAGAGTATAATGTGCAAACAGGTTTATGACAGGTTGTTACACAGTAACAACGAGAACAGAAAGTGCAGTGCAATGTCAGTGTATCGATGTTTATCCTGACGTGAAGTCACGTGATGTTAAGTGACTGAGTTCAGGAGTCTGATGGCCTGGGGAAGAAGCTCCTCCTGAGTCTCTCAGTTTTGGCCATCAGGCTTGGAGCGCTTACCAGATGGTAGCAGCGTGAAATGAGGGTTTGCAGGGTGATTAGAGTCCTTGATGATCTTGGTAGCTCTACCTTTGCAGCGTTTGGTGTAGACGTCCTGCAGAGACGGAGAGCTGACCCTGAGATACGCCGGATAAGCGCCACGACTCTTTGCAGGGCTTTGCGGTCATGACTGGTGCTGTTCCCATACCACGCTGTGATGCACTGAGTTAAAACACTTTCTATCGCCCCTAAATAGAAAGTTTTCAGGATAGCTGGTGAAACCCTGAATTTCCTCAGCTGGCGCAGGTGGTACAGTCTTTGCCTGGCTTTTTTCACCTGTGTCTGAATGTGAGCAGTCCAGGTCAGGTCCTCGGAGATGTTTACTCCCAGGTACTTGAAGCTGCTCACTCTCTCTACTGGTGACCCGCTGATCATGAGGGGGGAGTATGTCCGTTGCTGTCTCTTCCTGAAGTCCACAATCATTTCTTTGGTCTTGCCAACATTCAGAGAGAGACAGTTGTCCTGGCACCATGATGCATGATGTGTGATACTGTACCACCTGCGCCAGCTGAGGAAATTCAGGGTTTCACCAGCTATCCTGAAAACTTTCTATTTAGGGGCGATAGAAAGTGTTTTAACTCAGTGCATCACAGCGTGGTATGGGAACAGCACCAGTCATGACCGCAAAGCCCTGCAAAGAGTCGTGCGCTTATCCGAGCGTATCTCAGGGTCAGCTCTCCCGTCTCTGCAGGACGTCTACACCAAACGCTGCAAAGGTAGAGCTACCAAGATCATCAAGGACTCTAATCACCCTGCAAACCCTCATTTCACGCTGCTACCATCTGGTAAGCGCTTCCGAAGCCTGATGGCCAAAACTGAGAGACTCAGGAGGAGCTTCTTCCCCCAGGCCATCAGACTCCTGAACTCAGTCACTTAACATCACGTGACTTCACGTCAGGATAAACATCGATACACTGACATTGCACTGCACTTTCTGTTCTCGTTGTTACTGTGTAACAACCTGTCATAAACCTGTTTGAAACCCTGAATTTCCTCAGCTGGCGCAGGTGGTACAGTCTTTGCCTGGCTTTTTTCACCTGTGTCTGAATGTGAGCAGTCCAGGTCAGGTCCTCGGAGATGTTTACTCCCAGGTACTTGAAGCTGCTCACTCTCTCTACTGGTGACCCGCTGATCATGAGGGGGGAGTATGTCCGTTGCTGTCTCTTCCTGAAGTCCACAATCATTTCTTTGGTCTTGCCAACATTCAGAGAGAGACAGTTGTCCTGGCACCATGATGTTAGATGCTCCACCTCGTCCAAGTATGCCGTCTCATTGTTGTTGGAAATGAGGCCCAGGACAACAGTATCATCAGCAAATTTGATGATAGAGGTGGAGCTGTGTGTGGACAAACAGTCATGCGTGTAGAGAGTAGAGCAGGGGGCTCAGGACACAGCCCTGTGGAGCTCCCACACTCAGGGTGATGGAGGTGGAGGTGGACTGGCCTATTCTCACCACCTGAGGCCTGCCAGTGAGGAAGTCCTCAATCCAGTGGCAGAGAGAAGGATTCAGGCCGAGATCCAGGAGTTTGGAGGTTAGCTTGGTGGGAACTATGGTGTTAAAGGCTGAGCTATAGTCAATAAATAGCAGTCTTACGTAGTTCCCACTTTTGCTGTCGATGTGAGTGAGGGAGGAGTGGAGGACATGAGAGATGGCATCTTCAGTCGATCTATTGGGACGATAGGCAAACTGAAGAGGGTCCAAAGTGTCAGGAATGAAGGCGCAAATGGTGTTTTTAATGAGTCTCTCAAAGACCTTCATGACTATAGACGTGAGAGCCACTGGACGATAGTCATTTAGGCAAGAGGGTTTACTGTTCTTAGGGACAGGGATGATGGTGGATTTTTTGAAGGAGGTGGGGACCACAGATGTAGCGAGGGACTCATTAAAGATAGATGTAAACAACCCGGCGAGCTGATCAGCACAGGACCGCAGAACACGACCTGAAATACCATCCGGCCCAGCAACGAAGCAGGGTAGATTTTTCGCCACCATGGATCCAGCACTTCCATCTACGTCAAGGTAACCAGTCACTTGAGAAACACATTCAGGACTTTTTAGCCATTGCTAATTTCTCTGATATCCCGGACTGTGCACTCATTGACTTCTTTTGTTATGGTCTTAATGAACAATATCAATCAAAGTTGGTCCGTGATGGTCCTCGTGGATCAGTTTCTGGACTATGCACTATCGTTAGGTGGTTCCTCCTACACTGTTGGGGAAACAGAGGAGGACATTTCCCCTAAACGTTTTTTGAGAGGGGGTACCATGCTTCAATCTCCAGCGAGGGGCTGTGAACAAAGCCCAACACAGTGTTCGCCATGTCCGGTGCTGAGGATCGCTAGTCCAAGGTTTTCTGTGCCTCCTTGTCCTGTGTTCACCATACCAAAGCCCTCTGCCAAGATGGCCGCCGCCATGCCAAAACCCTCTGCCAAGATGGCCACCACCACACCAGAGCCATCTGTCAAGATGGTAACCACCACGTCAGATCCCTCTACCAAGATGGTTGACGCCATGCCTGAGATGGCTCCAGCCTCATACCAGCATCCAGAGATGGCTCCAGCCCCTGACCAGCATCCAGAGATGGCTCCAGCCTCATACCAGCATCCAGAGATGGCTCCAGATCCCTGACCAGCATCCAGAGATGGCTCATAAAGTGTTATTTGTGGATTAAGCCATTTCTAGATGGTTGCTAGGATGTTCCGGATAGAAATGTGGCCGTTTCTATGTAGTTTATAGGGTGATGGGCATTTATAGCTAGGGTGTTCTTGGTGGTTGCTAGGACATTGCAATGCAACGAAGCAGGGTAGATTTTAGCATGTTGCTATGGGGTTACTGGGGTATTCTGGTTGGTTGCCAGGGAACTTGCTAAGGTCTACAGTGTCTTGCTTCTTACCATGTTGTGATGCAATATCTAGATGTTTTGGGTTGTTGCTAGGGTGTTTACAAGTGTTCTGGAAAGTTCCCAGGGTATTGCTATGCAGTTTCTAAGGTGGTTGATTGTTCTGGGTTGTTGAAGTGATTGCTTACTGGCCCAAGTCAAAAGAGCCCACCCTCAGGTCTTATAATCAATTATATTCTTGTCTGTAAATATGACGGGTCCTTTTTAAAAGTCTATGATATGTTTCTTCACCCATTTTATTATCCAGCTGATCGGGGTTATAGCACACTATTCCTTCCTGAAAAAGCTGCATGATTTCATAAGTTAAACCCCACATATGAGCAACAGGCTAGCAGTAGGGATGCTTTCCTTTCAAAACACCACCATTAACAAACACCCTGACAGATCTATGAGAGTGTGCAGAGCCGCTTTCTGTCTTGTTGACGCCAATAGCAGGTGTCAACATGAAAGTGACTAATCTGTCTTTTCAACACTAGCTAGGATCATCTCTCCCATCCTAATGCTGAGGCTCGTTTTTTCTTCACATTTTAGTTGTGTGACAGAAATCACGGTAGCACTTTATTTTACAGTCCTGTTCTGCATGTACATACTATGTACTTATTATAGTTATTACAATAACTGTGTAATAACTAGGTATTAACCCTGAACCTAATTCTAAACTTAACCCTAACACATGTAGTTACCTTATATTACCCAGTACTTTTTAGGTAAGTACACATACTGTAAAATAAAGTGCAACAGAAATCATGCTACGTAGATAAGAGAATACAGCAAAAGAGAAATTAAGACCTTTGATTATGCTTGATTATTGTGTTTGTTTATGGTATACATGTACTTTACACTGTATTTTTAGCTTTATCTGAAACTTTTTGCTTATTTTGCTGTTTTATGTTAAAATATTTCCCATTTTAGTTTTATATCTAAGCACAGAAATAATATTAATATGACAACAAAAACGCAATAGTCCCAAACAGAATTTAGACATGCATTAAGGCCAGTTCACACTGTCCCAACAAATAGGGTGAACACACTGATCCAGCAAAACCCTACAACCATGTTTGTTGGAGTTTGTTGAGGCAGTGTGAATTGGCCTAGGGTACGTTTACATGACAATGATGTACAACAAACTGAGAAGTTTTGCATTTGAGATTTTCCTGTACAGACGACAACAATCCCCGTTCACACGGCTCCCCAAAACCGACTAATGCCGTTGTAATAATAATTTTCTTTTTAAATTTTTTTTTAAAGGCTGATGATAGTTAAACTATACAAAAATAGCACCTACGTCACATTACAGCCTAAACACAAATAGCAAGAGTAATTGCATCTAACATTCATGCGCAAACTTGTTCATTGAGAAATAGCAAAAGTGTTTGTTTTCCAGTAGATGGCAGCAATCTTCCACTAAACTATGCACATTCATGTTTTCACCATGAATTAAACTGAGAAATTTAGATATTTAATGTGAATTTTACAAAAAATATGTTGCTATTTTAAATAAACCTATATATAAATATCATTACTAATTTCGGCAAATACATTTTAAAAACGCCATAGGCCTGTATCCCCTTAAAACTGCACAACTGTAGAGTAAAAAACATTAGGCTATTAAAAGTGATATGTGTTTATAAAAAATGACAAAATCACACTGAGAACCCAGAACGGCTGCTTGAATAAAGTTTAAGGTAAAATTAACTGGAATTAATTAGCGAACGTTAATATTTTACTACTATGCAATTAGAAACTGTTCATTCATTACATCACTTACCTCTGTCTTTATCCCTTATCCCTATCTTCCCTGCCTCAGAGGACTTCAGTCTTTCTGACACTGTGAATTCAGCCATCCGTCATAAAGAATCAGGCAACTTTCACTGTGTCTGGCGCGAGCGGCCAAGCACCCTGACCGTACGGATCCACTTTTGCGACATGACTGAAGTGTGGTGTTGCGATGCTTCCCCTCAATTGTACGTTGATGGGCGTTCCTGAAGTTTACCGCTATGGGCGTGCTTTTGAGCCAGTGAGGAATGTTGTGTTTTTATACCATCTACTGGATAGTTGTGTCGCGTTCAACAGATTAATTTGCATAAAGATGGGCATCGGAAGTGGAAGCGCGACAGAAGTATTGCACGGACAAGTGGATCCGCGTCCGTGCGATACTTCTGTATTTCAGCATTTGAAACAATGCTGCGTGTCAAAAAAGCTGGCCGATGCCCATAAAACACAACATTCCTCGCTGGCTCAAAAGCACACCCATAGCGGTGAATTTCAGGAACGCCCATCAACGTACAATTGAGGGGAAGCATTGCAACACCACACTTCAGTCATGTCGCAAAAGTGGATCCGTACGGTAAAGAACGAAAGCCATCCTGTCTACATTGGATGCGGCGAGAGGTGACGCGACACGTTAAACTGATCGCGCGTTCTATTTCTGATGCACTAAAGCACTCGCTGGGTGCGGGGAGACTGAAGTTTTTTTTGGGGTAATATTTCGAATTAAAAAATTATAATCAGTAATAAAACAGGAAAAGTCACTCATTTTGGTGCACTTATGGATGAGTGGTGCCCCTAGCATTTGCCTATTCCGCCTATGTCGCGGGCCGGCCCTGCCCCTGCATTTGCTATAATGTTGTCTAAGGGGCCGGTTACACAACACCGGTTGCAACTAAAAATGGAAAACTTTTTATGCATTTCGGCCAGTCATTTACATGACAACGGTGTTTTGGGAACCTGAAAACAAACTTTCAAATGTCACGTTTTTGAAAACGATACCTTTATCGTCTCCGTTTAAACGTCAAAAACGTGAATTAGTGAAAACGCGTTCAGTCTATAAGCACGTAGTGTTTCTTTACAAAGTGACATCGCCAACTACTGGCCTGGCATGAATAATACAGTGTTTTAGTTGTTTTCGCAGACCCGTGAGAAGGGGATCATTTTGACAGCGTTGTCGTCTGTATGCGAAAAACACCCAGGAAAAACCTTTCAGTTTTTAGTACCCTCTGCACTCAAATGCTGCAGGATATTTTCTCTTCACTAACTTAAGTTCTTCATTTTTGTTCATTGTCTAGTGTTTTAGTGTTAGTTGGTGGATGTTTGTATGAAGTCAGATCACAGGTGTCCTAGCTGAAGAACCACAGGTGTAGAGAATCATTAACTATGATCCACTAATGTTTGACAGCCACAATAGTGTCACAATACCTTTATCTTCATGTTGACCATCCATCTGTTGATGTCTGTCTGTTGCAGACTATACTAGTTGGAGACAGTGGAGTGGGGAAGACGTCTCTATTAGTGCAGTTTGACCAGGGTAAATTCATCTCTGGATCCTTCTCTGCTACTGTGGGCATTGGCTTCACGGTGAGTCTCTCTGCAGAAAGTCACAGCTGCTGTTTTCTCCAATCAGATGACATCACTTTACACTGCAAAAACAAATAAACATCCTTAACCTCCATTATATTTTAGTGAATTTCTCTGACACCATGCGTCACAGTTTTAAGTCTGGATGTCCTGTAAAGAGCCATGTACGGCCATTTTACACGCATACTGCATGAAGTAAAAATGGTATATCAATTCATTCCGTTATATCTTTCATAACATAGTTGAGAATCATCTTTAAACAAAGTTTGGTTAAAAAATAATCCTGAAACCTAAAAATCGATTGCTGAATGAAAATAAAAAAATCCAATTGGTTTTGCCAATACATGTCATTTAATTTTTTTTTAAACAACTAAGTCCTGGTGTCCACTACAGAGGGCATAGTATAACATATGAATAAAATATCATTTTTCAAATAATATCTTTGCCTGGGTCTTAGGAGGTTAAAACAAGATAAGTTTACTTGACATTAAAACTTCACATCACTACATTTTTATGCTTTACAAGACAAAAATTTTTGAAATCAATTATATATATAACATAATTTTCAAAAAATAATATTTAAAATGTATTTTAATTTAATGGAATTTATTTTAGGCACAAAAAAAAACTAAGTAAGTCTCTTTAGATTATCTCTTCATCACGGCTCCTGTTAGTGGGCGGGATATATTAGGCAGCAAGTGAACATTTTGTCCTCAAAGTTGATGTGTTAGAAGCAGGAAAAATGGGCAAGCGTAAGGATTTGAGCGAGTTTGACAAGGACCAAATTGTGATGGCTAGACGACTGGGTCAGAGCATCTCCAAAACTGCAGCTCTTGTGGGGTGTTCCCGGTCTGCAGTGGTCAGGATCTATCAAAAGTGCTCCAAGAAGGAACAGTGGTGAACCGGTGACAGGGTCATGGGCGGCCAAGGCTCATTGATGCACGTGGTGAGTGAAGGCTGGCCCGTGTGATCCGATCAAACAGACGAGCTACTGCAGTTCAAATTGCTCAAGAAGTTAATGCTGGTTCTGATAGAAAGGTGTCAGAATACACAGTGCATCTCAGTTTGTTGCGTATGGGGCGGCATAGCCGCAGACCAGTCAGGGTGTCCATGCTGACCCCTGTCCACCACTGAAAGCACCAACAGTGGCACGTGAGCATCAGAACTGGACCACGGAGCAATGGAAGAAGGTGGACTGGTCTGATGAATCACGTTTTCTTTTACATCACGTGGATGGCTGGGTGTGTGTGTGTGTATTACCTGGGGAACACATGGCACCAGGATGCACTATGGGAAGAAGGCAAGCCGGCGGAGAGAGTGTGATGCTTTGGGCAATGTTCTGCTGGGAAACCTTGGGTCCTGCCATCCATGTGGACGTTACTTTGACACGTACCACCTACCTAAGCATTGTTGCTGACCATGTACACCCTTTCATGGAAACGGTATCCCCTGGTGGCTGTGGCTCTTTCAGCAGGATAATGTGCTCCTGCCACAAAGCAAAAATGGTTCAGGAATGGTTTGAGGAGCACAACACTGAGTTTGAGGTGTTGACTTGGCCTCCAAATTCCCCAGATCTCAATCCAATCGAGCATCTGTGGGATGTGCTGAACAAACAAGTCCGCTCCATGGAGGCTCCACCTCCCAACTTACAGGACTTAAAGGATCTGCTGCTAACATCTTGGTGCCAGATACCACAGCACACCTTCAGGGGTCTAGCTGAGTCCATGCCTCGACGGGTCAGGGCTGTTTTGACAGCAAAATAGGGATGTGATAAAGCGAGTACTGCCCGCTCGCTTGGGGACGTAGTCAATGTCCGTAAGATGTAAAAACAAAATGATGGCTCAGTCCGCAAGGGCACTTTTGTGCAAAGTGAGATTTATTTACAACACATACTGTTATAATAATTGCAACTCATAATGTTATGCCTGATCAGTGTATAATAGTATATATTATTTATTATTAATTATATTGTTTATATATATATAAATGTTACTTTTAATAGTAAACACATGTATTTCCCCCATCTTCCCCTTCTCTCTGAAAACAGTGATTGGCACACAAATATCAAAAGCTTCCATGTTGGCTTTGCCTGCTGGATTTGCTTCTCTATCTGCTGTCATAACTCTACTGGGGTTGCTCGGCACAGAGCGTCTGATTACAATAATATGATAATGATCATTTTACTGTGGGCTATGATTATAATTACACAGGGATCTGCCTGGTCTCAGTTGGATCATCACTGTTTGTTGTTTTTCTTCATATTTTGTAATTAGTCTCAGTGTTTTGTGAGTGTGTGTGTGTGTGTGTGTGTGTGTGTGTGTGTGTGTGTGTGTGTGTGTGTGTGTGTGTGTGTGTGTGTGTGAAACAGGGTGTTTACTGTGTTGTGCATAAGATATACTCTGGAAATATAAGATGAAATAGCCTACCTATTTGGGGCAGATTGTTTAAAGGAGGATGCATAGAAGAAGAACACAATAGTACAGTGAGTTATCATAATCAGATATCGATTTGCTGCAATGCATATGAGAATATTTTTTTGTTTAAAAAAAGTGTCAGACGACAATGTCAAACAATATTCCTGCAGCTCATAAGAACATACTGTTAAAAACATCGATTATTAAAGCAAGTGCTGCGTGTTTACCAAAATATGTATTTTTATTAAGCCTATAACTTTGCTGTTTTATGCATTTTACGCTATTATAAGAGTCCGAGATACACACGGATGGGACATTGGATGTCATTCCACTCGATGGTCACTAAACACACGCTTTTTAAAGAACATTAAAACTCAATTAATTTGCAACGTTAGCGTAATGCCTGGTTTCACAGACTGGGTTTAGATTAAGCCAAGACTAAGCCCTAGTTCAATTAGGGCATTTAGGTAGCTTATAAATGCGTTGGAAAACAATATTACTGATGTACATCTTGAGACTAAACAACGACACTGACATGCTTTAAGGTACGCCAGTGCATTTTGCTTTCAGTTAAAACAGCTCAAACATATAGTTTAGGCTTAAACCTTGTCTTGGAAACCGGGGGTAAGTTGTGTAAGTTGTAAAACACTCCATCGGAGTCATTAATAACATTATGGTAGTGTGTGTGTGTGTGTGTGTGTGTGTGTGTGTGTGTGTGAACACCACTTTTGAAGAAAAATGCATATTGCTTTGTAGTGTGAAGTCTGATGTTTGAGAAAATATAAGGGGTCACTAACTTGTGTCACTGTTTTTTGAACATTTTTACTGAATTGTGTCCTATGGTGTGACAGGAAGAATTAAGAGTAGTTATGGGGTGTCCCACCAAAGAACAACAGAAACAAAAAAAGTTAATTATTTGAACAATTATGAGACAAACTCTTACCACGTGCACATGCCCTGGGCTTCACAGTAACATGACCTTGAATGGGGTCCTTCAAATAATTAAACTTGTCAGTGGGATCAGTATTAAGTTCCTACGCTTTTAGAAATACATGGATGGAAAAAAAAGTTATTGTCATTTACTAAAACGTGCACTAAAATGCGCCTGAGGTATTTGCTAACGTGTGTATGCTTTTCTTTGTCATTTATAAAAGTTGTAATTTATTGAACCATGCTTGAGACAGTCACACCTTTTTGAGATTAAGTCGTTTTTACATCAACAGGTCCGTGTAAGACAAAGAAATGTTTAACCGTTTACTGCATTTTAAATGTTGGCAATACTAATTATATTAATTTTTATCTTGTGTGACAGTGAAAATGCCATACCAGCCCATTTATATTTAATGGAATTAATGAATGAAAGAGGCGTTCATATTTCAGGTAAATTAGGCTATAGTTATTCAAAACTACACCTTATATTACCATGGGCTGCATTTTGTCAATCCTCATCTACACCGACTTCAGGCGTCGCGAAAAAAACTCTCTCACAGAAACAGGACAAAATGGCAGAATGACTGACAAAATTACGAAGTGGGCGGGGCTTCGAATGTGGCTTTTACTCTGATTGGTCAGGTGCGATGTTTCCAAAACAATAATTCTTATATTTTAACCGCTTGAGTTGTTTTTATTTTCAATTCACAGAAGGTTATTAAAGGCTAACGGTATCATTATTCAGTCAAATGATCAATAGCATACAAAGACACTGTTGTCACGTGGTACGTGGTACTTTTCACTGCGCTGTTTAGGATGGATCAATCGCAGTCGTTTTTTTTTTTTTTAGAGATTGCTGGGGGGTTTTCGTGTGTATATCAGTTTTCAATGTCTATGGCAAGCTGTTTTAACATTTAATCTTTAAAACGAATGATCTATTTTCATGCTGCTAGTCATGGAATCGTTAATGACTCACTCCAATGTCACCAGACCAATGATATTCGATCCATTCACTTTTACCGTCTTTAATTCAGCGCATGTCTGTTCACCTAGCCCTAACCGATAAACAATTTATTATTAAACACGCGTTCAGTGTTCATTTTGACAGCACATTTTGATTTAGTTTTAGTCAGTCTTTTGACTAAAATGGCATTTAGTTTTAGTCATATTTTAGTCACCTGAATTGTTTTTAGTTTTAGTCTACTAAAATCTAATGTTTAGTTAAATTGTAATCCAATAATTGAGCATTTAAGCATTACATAGCCGACATTTTGACATAATTGTGTTTTCGACCGTTCAATCACAAAAATACACGAAAGAGAGCTCAATTCACTTTTTTTTTGTTTGTTTTGTAAAAACATCTATATAGTTTTTATAATTTCATATTTTTGTTTTAGTTAGTAAATCAGGTTAAGCTAAAGCTTCAAATAAGTTCGTTTTTTTTTTTTTTTTTTTTATTTCAGTTAGCATTTATTTAATTTCATGTAATGAAGATTTTTTAATGGTTTTAGCTATTATAACTCTGATACTTTACTGAATAATATGTGTCAAATGCTGTTCTTAGTCTTTCCTCCTGACTATGAATTCAATGGGAATGAAATTAAATACAGTTTATTGAGTAACCAAAAACGTATATATAATGCGTGACTTTTAATTATAAATAAACTCGAAATACACATTGACTCTTATTTTGAAATGTCTGTGCTTTACTATTGCAGTTGCAGCTGCTCATTCAAGTTCAGATGAGAGAGATAAAATATGCATTGTTACATTTGTCTAAACCGTATTACCATATAAACATCGTAAAATAAACATTTTTGTTATTCCTCAGCATTAGTTCATAAACTATTGCCTGTCATAAATGTGCGCTATTCATTGATTGAACCACCTGTAGAACGCACAACAGCGCCGCGTTTTCCCGTGGTTAGATCAGCACGTTACAATTCAAATGTGCGCATCTATTACACAGGACCTCATTACTGACGGGATCTCTTCCCTAATCATCCCTCCCTAACATTTTCGTCTCGTTTTTATTTGTTGACGAAAATGACAGTAGACACTACTGCCACTATAAACGATTTGGTAATTTTGTCTGTTCAACCGTAATTTCATGATGCGACAAGAATACTTTTTGTGCGCAAGAAAACAAACAAAAATAACGAATATATGCAACAATTTCTTCTCGTCGGTGTCCGTATCCTACGCAGTTTACGTTGTTACCACGAGTGCTTTGCATCCTAGTTCTACATCAGAACAACGGCTCACCATTGGCTAACTCCTGTGTCAGCATTGCGCGCATGCATCGTGGTGCTCAAGTGAACAGCATCGGCCAATGGCGAGTCGGCGACTGACGTAGAACTAGGAAGCTCTGCACTGCGGAAACAACGTAAACTGCGTAGGACAAAGACAAGAAGAAATTGTGGCATAAAGTCGTTATATTTGTTTGTTTTTTGCCCACAAAAAAAGTATTATCGTCGCTTCATAAAATTAAGGTTGAACCACTGGAGTCAAATGGACTATTTTAACAATGTCTTGACTACCTTTCTGGGCCTTGAAAGTTTTCATTTAATTGCTGTATAGAGGGCTCAGAGAGCTCTCGAATTTCATCGAAAACGTCTTCATTTGTGTTTCGAAGATGAATGAAGGTCTTATGGGTTTGGAGTGAGGGTGAGTAATAACAGAATTTACACTTTTGGGTGAACTAAACATTTAATGTAAATGGCTTCTACTCCAGTAAAAAAAAAAATATGTTTTGCCATGCTACTAGTACTTATTTTTTAGATACTAGCCTCCATTCCATTAAGTTCTAGTACTTATTCATTAGCTGTCTATACTAGTATCTAAAAAAATAAGTAGTAGTAGCATGAAAATATATACACGTGTTAAGGAATAAATGTTAAAATGGCTTGCCATAGAAATCCCCTGCGATTTGAATGAGGCTGGAGGGAGGATGTGGCTTTCGGAGCGCTTGAGCGCCCCCTGCAGAAAGATAGGGTTTATGTCACACAAGAAAACGCGTTGGGCAGCGTTTGCCCCTCAACAGACGCGACGCGACAAAATCACAACGCTCGCGGCACTGACAGCTCGCAGCTTGGGCGCGTCTAGTTTTGTCGCGTCGTTCCGGGTGTCACTGGTCGGTCTCCTCCTCTCAATCAGTGTGATCTAGCACCTGTGTGCGTGAGACCCACGGGAGCCTGTTGCTCATGTGCGTTTCGGAGCGATCTGCCTCTTTGCTGTGCGTGATTATGCGCGCAACTGCACGATAGCGCGCGTGTTTTGCGTCTTTGCGCGTAAATGAAGAGGACGCTTTTCGGATAGATGCGTGTTTTTGTGTTTCTTCACGCTCACATCCTCCTCCAGCATCCGATGAAGTTTGTGCGCGTTTTTAGATGCACTATGTGATGCGTTCGTGATCTAGTCACCGGAGAAGATCATCGAAAGCAGAACATCCTCGCGCGTTTGTTTCCGCGATGTCAATCAAAAAAGCAGCGCTGATGGAGAATGGGGTAAAAAACGGAACATCGAGAAATGTGCTGGAGCGGTGCGCCTCGGTCAATGAGTATTTCGATGTTGCCTTCAAGGTGTGAGTTATTTTTTATTGTCTAGTTCTTTGCTGGTATCACGATTGTCGCTTCTGAAACATTCTCCCTGTGTTAGTTGGCACCTGTGGCGCGCGCGTGCGTCTTCTACTCTGAAACCACTTAGTTTTTCAACAATGCAAAGGCATGTTCACCGCCATGCGACTGTAATACAATAGAGCAAGTTATAAAATATAGTTTTGACCAAAAGCAGTTAAATTATATATTGTGCATATAACAAAATTATTGACATGCAATAGTTTCTCCCGTTCCCTTTAAAAGTTAAGCCTATTGCTTTTTTTTTTTTTTTTTTTTTTAACAGTGTGTGATTTTTAAATTTGGCAGTTGTGTTATTTGCATCATAGATCTAACAGTTTCTTTCTTCCCCTAGCAGTTCATAACCACTGCTATATTCAGTATATCACCCGTTGTTGTTGTTCTCATGCATGCTGTCTGATATTTGAGTAATGTGCATGTTTGACTTTTCCTCACTGGTGGATAAATATTGACCCAAGGAGGGAGTCATTTCTACGCATTTGAAAAGCCGTCATGTAGAGGATAGGCTAAAACATCACATCTCTGGGGTCCCAGAATGATGTGCTTTAGTCCGGTAAGAGGAGCTGTTTTTGTAGTAAGGATGAAAAAAGAATAAACAACTTGCAATGTTGTTGAGCAATAGTGGTTTCTGAGAAGAATATTACGCAATACCAGTATAACACAATTGGGTAAACGTGTGTTTCAGTTTCCTGGCCATGCATTTTCTCCTTTTAAAGGGACAGTTCACACAAAACTGAAAATGACCCCATGATTTACTCACCCTCAAGTCATCCTATAGGTGTATGAGACTTTCTTCTTTCAGACGAATACAATCTAAGTCATATTAATAAATATCCTGGCTCTTTCCGAGCTTTATAATGGGAGTGAATGGAGGATTAGATTTTGAAGCCCAAAAAAGTGCATCCATCATCATAAACGTAATCCATGCGACTCCGGGGGGTTAATAAAGGCCTTCTGAAGTGAAGCGACGCATTTGTGTAAGAAAAATATCCATATTTATAATCACTGGCTTACGGTAACGGCCGTACGCGAGTCAGTTCCGCCGGAAGAGTGACCTCTGACCCGACGCATAAGAAGATTAAAACGAGGATGTTTAAAGAGAAATGTCTGTTTGTTGGCCAACTCTATTTGTTTGAGCCGCGAGAGCCGTCTACTCTCGCCTGAGTTTACGCTACTCCTACATCATGCGTCGGGTCAGAGGTCACTCTCCCACCGGAACTAGACTTTTGTATGCCTGTTACCGGATAATATTTTTTTTTTTTTTTTTTAGTACTCAAACACATGGCTTTGCTTCAGTAGGACTTTATTAACCCCCTGGAGCCGTGTGGAGTACTTTTATGATGGAGGGAGGTACTTTTTTTGGGCTTCAAAATCTAATCCTCCATTCACTGCCATTATAAAGCTCGGAAGAGCCAGGATATTTATTAATATAACTCTGATTGTATTCGTCTGAAAGAAGGAAGTCATATACACCTATAGGATGGCTTGAGGGTGAGTAAATCATGGAGTAATTTGCATTTTTGGGTGAACCATCCCTTTAAAACAACTGCATCTTGGTGTTAAAGTCAACATGAAGGCAGAAATGACCATTTACTTGCTTACTGGTTTTATTGTGCATGATTTGTCACTATATTTATTTACATGGGCCCTAATAATCGAATTGTAATCATACTAGTATCACAGTCAGAATACAAAAGTCGCATGTAATCACGTCAGTCGGAATGAATTGACCAAATCCAAATCCTTTTTTAATCCGTTCGAGAGGACACTTGTGAACACTTGATCACATGACGCGTGGCATGAGGTGGTGTTGTTGAATAAAGTGTCATAAATGGCTGTTGTGTCATTATCAAATTCTCCTTCCACTCATCGTCTGTGGAGTCAGACAGCGTCACATCAGTCCTTTTTTCGGACTCTCATCCGTAGGCGCCTTGTTTTGGGCACAGGAAGATACATTTTTTTCTGCTGTATAACGTTTTTGTCTACACTCAAAGCTCATGGAAGGGGGAATCTCCTCAACCACCACCAATGTGCAGCATCCACCTGGATGTGACGGGAGCCATACTGCGCCAGAACACCCACCACACATCAGCTGATTGGTGGAGAGGAGACGGAGTGATGAAGCCAATCAGTATATGGGGATGATTAGGAGGCCATGATGGACAGAGGCCAATGGGCAAATTTGACCAGGATGCCACCCCTACTCAGGGATTTTTTTTTTATTTTGTTTATGACCACAGAGAGTCAGGGCCTCGGTTTAACGTCTCATCCGAAGGACAGTGCTCTTTGACAGTATAGTGTCCCCATCACTATACTGGGGCGTTAGGACCCACACAGAACACAGGGTGAGCACCCCCTGCTGGCCTCACTAACACTCTTCCAGCAGCAACCTGGTTTTTCCAAGGAGGTCTCCCATCCAGGTACTGACCAGGCTCAGCCCTGCTTAGCTTCAGTGGGAAACCAGTCTTGGGCTGCAGGGATATATGGCTTCCGGCTAGTTGCGACGCACAACCGTTCACATGCTCGTCGTCTCCTAATTAGGACCCGAAATAGATAAATATCTAGTCTGCTCTTTAAAACAAAGAAGCAATGTTGGAGAATAGTTAGAATGCGCAAACAGCAGGAAACTATAAATTTGTGCAGTGTGCGCATGTCAAAAATAAATAAATAAATAAATAAATTCCGAGTTAAAGGGATAGTTGAAAATTAAAAAATGATTAACAAAAGAAATTTACCCCATGATTTACTCACCCTCAATTCATCCTGGTGTATATGACTTCCGGAAGGAGGGCCGCTGAAAGCTAGATATTTTACTTTCTAAAGTTTTAAATATGGATATTTTTCGTACTCAAATTCATTGATTCCCTTCAGAAGGCCTTTATTAACCCCCGGAGCCATGTGGAGCACTTTTATAATGGATGGATGCACTTTTGAGTTTCAAATTTTGGGCTGCCATTTATAAAGCTTGGAAGAGCCAGGACATTTTTTAATACTCTGATTGTATTCGTCTGAAAGAAGAATGTCATATACACCTAAGGATGACTTAAGGGGGGAGTAAATCGTGGGATAGTTTTCATTTTTGGGTGAAAAACGCGCACATCAACCCGATCACTTTATTTAGCGTTCATGTAAACACTTTCTGAATGAATTCATTCTGATTCTGATATTCTGAAACAAGGTGTCCATGTATGACAAGTCATGTCCATGTCACAAGTATAGCATCTTTTCTCAATCATTTGATCCCACCAGCTCTCTTCAAAAACCTGTTAGAGACACTTTTCACAGTCATTCTCGATGGATGAAACGGATTCCTACCTTACACTGTCCTGTTTCGCTCAGAAACCTATCATTTCATGTTGACTTTAACATGGTGCTGGCAAACGGTTAGCGCTCAGGATGTGTGTAATGAAAGGGTTGTGGGCCTAACAGCTGTCTCTGACCCCAATGCCTTTAGGTGATGCTGCTGGGAGACTCGGCAGTAGGGAAGACCTGCGTCCTGGTGCGCTTTAAAGATGGTGCCTTTCTGGGAGGCAACTTCATTGCCACAGTGGGGATAGACTTTAGGGTGAGCCGGCAGTGGATGTTTTCTTCATTCATCAGCAGGAAAACAATAGTTCTGAAAGTGATTTCCTTGATATCGCTCGTCTGTTGTTGTGCTGTGGGCGAACGTTTTACTGTTTTCACATTTAAGTAATGAAAATGCTATTTCTGAGCGTTCAAAATGATTTTCTTGGTTTTGCGAATGTTAGAGAAGATTAAGGAAACATTTTGTCATTTTGCAAACCTTATGGGAACATTACTTTCGAATGTTCTGAGACAAGTAGTAACATTAAAAAAAAAAAAACTTTAGATGATGTCCAAATAAAATGTTTCAGAAAAAGTTCCACGAACAATGTATGCTAACATTTTGAGAACATTGAACAAACGTTCTATTATTTTTGCTTGACTGCTAAAAATTATTTTCATGATTTGTCATCACTGTCAACTTTTTATCATTTGTCAACTAGATAATCAGTTTAGATAGTGTGGTTCAGATAACGTAATATTTTGAGTTTATATTTTTTCTCCTTCAAATTTTTAATTTCAATGAACTCAATTTTAAGGCAACCAGGTAACTTACTTTAAGGTGCAGTGTGTAATTTTTAGCTGCATCTAGTGGTGAGGTTGTGAATCGCAATCAGCCACTGCTCGCGCCTCCCTTTCAAAGCACATAGAGAAGCTACGGTGGCCGACACAGGACAAAGATATTGTCGTCTGAGACAGCAGAGAGCAGCTAGCGCTCTGTAGAGCAGTTTGTCCCTTCAGGGCTACTGTAGAAACATGGCGGCGCAAAATGGCGACTTCGCTGTAAGGGGACTCGCGGTGTATGAAGATAGAAATGGCTCATTCATAACGATTCATTATGTAAGGTCTTTATACGCCACTGAAAACATAGTTATGTATGTTATATTGCATTTGTGTCAATGGAGCATCATAAATACTACACACTGCACCTTTAAACCAACAATATTTCAGTGTTGAAGAACGTTTATTCTAGATCCTTGCCAGAATGTGTAATCAATGTACTGACAACGTTTCCTGTTCTCATGGAGTTAGAACGATTGTTAGAACTTTGTAGTTATTGACATTGTTACATTAATATTTATTGTCCTTGGCATGAAACAGGCCTTTGATTTGTATTTATCTAACTGTAGAAGCATCCTTTCCTTGATGTTAAGAAAGAGCAGCTGAATTTTATTTTTCAACAGTGTCCACAATTGTTTCAGTCTGATCCTGACAGTTTGAGTGGCACATTTTAGTGCAGATTGTTTTATGAATCACACAAATGTCATAATAAAATGCAGCTTTGCCAAGAGGCTGTTATTGAAGGATGAGACAGTGCAAAAGATATTAGACACTGAAAGCAAAGCCGCTGTTCACAGTAATGCACTGATCATTTCTTATGAATTATTCCAAAGACTAAACCCTCTGGTGCTCCTCGAGTGGCAGTCAAAGATTACCCTTTTTATTTCAATGAAATTAATGTACTATGTTTTAGTTTGATAATGTTTTTTTATTTAATATTTTGTATTTTTAGTGGATCTTATGGTACTAAATTATACACTACCCGGCCAAAAAAAAAGAAATCGCTTGCAAATCATTGTTGGATTTAAATCCAATAAGAGTCTATGACTGGATCATTATTGCGGTGATTTTTATGTTTCTAGCATGTGATATGTTTGGCAACAGTTCCAAAAATGTATGCACCTCTTAATAGAAATAACATCACATTTATTTTTATCAAGAGGTGCGTTCATTTTTGGTCAAGATCTTGTATTGAGTCCAGCCCTCTGTAAAGTCTCCTCCAGCACATCCCAAAGACTCTCAATGAATTTCAGATCTGGACTCAGAGGTGCCAGTTCATGTGTGGAAATGACTCCTGACACTGTCATTCTGGAATATGGCCATGATGTGTCTTCCTACATGGCTGTTTAAGAAATAATAAGCTACACACTCCATCAATAAGGGTTAGAAGAACTGTTGCCAAACATATAACATGCAGGAAATATAATATTCACTGCAATAATGATCCAATCATAGACTCTTAAGCATTTGCCAATTTAAATCCAATTTTTTTTTGACCGGGCAGTGTATTTATGCATTAAGCTTGGTACATACTCCACAAGAACAAAGAGATTTTTTTATTTTTCTCGAGGTGGCAAGAACAAGATCAGAGTTCGTTCTGGCCAGGACATCCCATACTTCACGAGAAAAGCAGGTGCCGAACATGTCTGTTTCTCTGCATTAACCCCGCCCACTTAAAATGTCTGACCAATCACATAATAGTTCTCAGACACCCACAAGAAAAAAAAGTTCTGCTCAGATGATGTGTGGAGAACAAGCTGCAAGAACTCCCAAATCAGGGCTGCGAGAACAAAATGACGCCATTTTGTTTTTTAGTTTTCTCTGTTCTTGCGGAGCATGTAACGACCTTTTTAATTGTTATATAGTTATAATCCATTCATTCACTTTTTGAACTTACATCTGAAAATGAAATTCCCAACTTAAACTCTGTTAAATCTTGAATGCTTTGAACACAGACTTGAGTTTGTTCTCTTTTTAAAGACAACACTTAGCAGATTATTGCCGTCAATGCCGTCATTTTTGAGTGTGACAGATTTTTGTGTGTGTGTGTGTGTGTGTGTGTGTGTGTGTGTTCACATAGCAAGTGCCGAAACCTTTACAAAGTTCCATATCATTCCAATGAAGTAAAAAATTCTAAAAAAAGCAAACCATAAAAATGTTCAGTCAAAAATGACCGAAGAGCACCAGCGGATTAAATGAATAGTTCACCCAAAATTTAATTTATCATATCAGACCTGTATGATTTCTTTATATAAGGAACTGTTAAAGATGATGTTTTGAGAAATGTCTGTTTTTGTCCATTCAATAGAAGTCAATGGGCACCAAAACAGTTTGGTTACCAACATCCTTCAAAATGTCACATCTTTATATTCCAAAAATGGGTCTTTCAATCTTCAGGGTCAGTGAAATATTCATCAAAATCTAATATTACAAGTGGACCTCAGAGGCGAAAAATGATTAAAATATGATGCTTGAAAAATATATTACCCCGTTTAACACTTAGTGTCAGCGAAAGTAAGCTGTTCAGACACTTTATCTTACAGAGGTTGTGTGTGTTTGACTGTATTCACTGTCCATTGCCGTTTAACTGTGCAAATCTCTGTGGTCTTCTGAAGAGCTGTTGGTGCAGTCCACCAGCTCAATCTGTGAAGTCTCTGTACCACTCCAGACGTCTTGGAGTGTTTGGATATAACAGGCCAATCTGATGCTCATTCACGTTTCAGTCTGGCTAAATGATTAACCCATCGTCCCGTGACACTTTGGGTCTTGAGCTGCACCTGTCAGCCCTTGTTGGGGAGGAAACAAGCAAAATTACCTGGGGTGTTTTCAAAGTTGGCATGAATTGAAAAATCACCATATCTATTTTCTAAATGCGTATTATTCATCTTATTGTGAACTATTCATCCAGCCATGTGTTTGTTTGTTTTTATCTTCCTGTGAAACGCCAGATGTCTTTCTGGTGACGTATATGTAGAACTTTCAAATACACGCTCGCATTCATTTTTGAACGCCGCATTTCAAAAAAGTCTAATTACAACTGACGCATAGAACCAAGTCCCGCCCTACGTTTTTCGATAATCAGTTAATCTACGTCACAATTCAGAAGAAAGGATCTGTTGCTACTTCCATTTCACTGCGACTTTAAAGAGCCCATGAAATAGTTTGCAAAGGGCCCATCCCATTTAACCCCTTAACTTTCCCTGCTTTTTTTATTGCCTTTTTCATATCACACATTTTAGTAATCATCATAAATTAGGTATCATTCAAAAGCTGTGAAGACCGTTTTGAAATTGGATGTTGCGTTACCATGGAAACGGTACTCTGATTTCTTTTAGCAGGCTCCTCCCCTAATGGGCGGTGTCAGGTTTCATATTACAAAATTTATTTTAACTACTTTACAATCAAAACCTTTTCTAATCTTGACAAAACGCATATCGTCGGAGTCTCAAGGTTCCAAATTTTGTGATAGAAGTGATATTTGGACAGAAATGTATTAATTTGTTATATTTTTGTGATATCAACTTCAAATTTGGAACACAACGTGATTAGACACATGGCTTTGATTTTGATAGTAAAAAAAATATATATATTTTATATAAAATATTTAGTACAGTACATTTCATTTGCAGTAAATTTAAACTTCCAACACTTTCATGCTTCAATTTTTTTGAAGTGCTGCTGATTGTCTTCTTTAAAACCAAAGACCAAACTTGGGTCTATATTCCAAATTTTCACGTCTATTCTCAAAAAAGGGGGTGGCTGTTATGGGGTTAATAATAATAATAATAATTAGGGCCATTCTTATTGTAGAGAGCATCTGATTGGACAATAAAAAAAGTGTACGCCCATAAGTGCAAGATGAGTCATCCATATATTTTGTTTATTTTCTCAGATAAAGTGTTTTAACTATATCAATGCTGTGTGGTGAAGATTTGGTGGCGTTTTGTGTTTGTCTTTCGGGTCATCATGGTAAACACACCAACATATGTTATTTCAAAAGGCTGTTGTCAGTTGTCAGTGTGTTTTATTGGAGGGAAATAAAGTTTGTCATGCGCCACAAATAGATGTTTGCCCTCAAGCCAAGACAGTCAGTTTGGTTTCACAGTATGTGTCTTTGCAAGGAAGTGAAGGTTGGCTAAAGACCTTGAAATAGTCATGGTTTTGCATGTGGCGTCGACCAGAACCCAACGTCAGAATCAAGTAGAAAGTGGCATGCTTTGAGACAGAAGATGTCTTTAGGAAGTTTAAAGACATTTTTAAAATCCTCATGCCTGCCAACAACGGCTAAAATTAGTCTGAAATGAAGCATCTTATCTGCCGTGGCTCAGGGAAACAGTGAAGCGTTTCTGTGCTGGTATGTTTTTTTTTTTTTGAATGGCACAGCGGCAGCACTATAGCCTGTGTCTATTTTGGGCTCTTCCTTGTAGCACTTGCTCAGCATGAGGATGTGTGGGAGCCAGAGCGGAGCAAGTCTGATGCCAGAGAAATTGAAAGCCATTACAACAAATTGATGGCTATGGTTGATTTATGCTGGATAGACAGAGGCCATGAAAGATGTATGTTTTTCATAAATCGATATGCTTTCCAGTGTCAAAAGGTCCTTGACATTGATACAGGTACAGGTCATTTTATTGTTCAGTTTCTCAAATAATAGGTTAAGACTTAGATCAACTAGAGCAACTGTCTAATGAATATCCAATAGTAATGTATCATCATCACTATAGGAATGGAAACGGTAAAGAATTTAATGATTCTGGCTTTGATCCCGGTCTTTTAACATTTCCATTATTGATTCTTTTAGTGCTTTCGAAGAAGTGCCGCCAATATTTGTTCCTGACTGACACTGATTTAAAGGGATAGCTCACAGAAAAATAAAGATTCTGTCATTTTCGCTCCTCTTTAATGCGGTGGAAAAACCCACTCTAAAAGAAGCACAATTATCTCACTATATTCCAAGTCTTATGAAGTCATATAACGGCTTTGTGTGAGGAACAGACCAAAATTTAAGTTGTTATTCACTGAAAATATTGGTCAACATTGTTTTATTTTGTATGGAAGAGCAGCAATCTACCTCTACCAAAGACTTTATATACGCAAAGACAGTGCACTCTGTACAATGTGTAATACGGCAGAATAAGTCCCGCCTTCTAAATAAAACCCAATCGCCAGTTCATTGCAGCTGCCGTTAGAAGCTCCGGCTGCTATAGAAATTGGCTGTGTCCCAATTCAAAAGCCACGCCTTCGAAGGCCATGATGGTCGGACTGAGCGTTGTAAAATGGGACGGTCTAGCCTACGGAGGGCTGTTCTTGTCGCCTAGCAACTGTGACAGCTGCCGTTGATGAGCTGCAGTAACGTGGACTTTTTTGAAAGTTATATTCAACTGCCTGAAAAAAGAAAAAATAGGGTTCACAACCTGTCTAAATATGTTCACCGTGGTCCATTTATATACATAATAAAGAGTAGAAACTAGCCCCCTAATAGTCGACTAACCGTTAGTCAACCAGAAGAGGCTTGGTCGACCAAATTGTTTTAGTCGGTTAGTCGCAGAAAAAAAAAAACCTCCACAAGAAGTGGCGAAATCACGCAAGCTGTGACGGACAGATCATTAATGGCAGGAAATCCAAACATCCGCCCATCATTCATCGACTTCAAATATGGATGATCACTTAAAACATGCTAGTAGTAGCAACTTTATAAGTCAGCTCGCTCTAAAGTTAACCTAAATGTGCGCTATTATAAGTGTTTGTGAGAAGAGCACGCTTGCTTCATTTTTGGTCATACAGATAAGAGTAATGCAAACTGTAAAGGGTCTACTCACAATGACAACAAAATGTTGTGCTTTTTGAAAAATAATGAAACGATCAGGATGCGCTTTCTGCCGTCTCGGTCTCCGTGAACTCGAGCACGTTGCAAAAATGAACCGAAACTCTGCATATATTTGCCTGACAGAAATGGGGGAAAATAACTAGAATGCTTGAAAAGTATACTTTTTACAGCAAGTTCAAGTGGAAAACAAATATTCTCAGATTATGTAATCCATATGAAAAGATGCATATAGGCGCGTCCACTGTGGAGATGACAAGTCAGCATTGTCAACTTAAAGGGATAGTTCACCCAATAATGAAAATTATCAAGCCATCCTAGGTGTAGGGGAGCGCGGGGTTAGCTGTAACACGCATGGTTTAAAACGTGCCACACATGCCAGGATGACGAAACTTGGTGTATTTAATAGTTTGTCTTGTATTTTTTTTTATTATTATTATATCAGATAACATTTTAAGCTGTCATATGCTCATGTTACACAATGCCTGTGATGTTATGTTAATGTTGTCACATTTCACTTCCATTCTTTCGGGGAAATCAAGAAACAAAGTATACACTGTATTAATGAAACAAAACCACATATTTCTACTAGACGTGTGAAATTAATGTGGTAAAAATAAATACTCCGAACCCCAAGTGGATTTACACAAACTGAGACAGTCAAAAGGCGTTAGGTTGTGCCCTGCTCTCCCCTATATGATATTCTTCTTTCAGCCGAGCACAATCAGAGTTATATTAAAAATGTTCCGGCTCTTCCAAGCTTTATAATGGCAGTGAATGGCAGCTCAAAATTTGAAGCCCAAAAAAGTGCATCCATCCATTATAAAAGTGCTCCACACGGCTCCGGGGGTTGACCTGGTTGCCTTAATGTTGAGTTCATTGAAATGAACAATTTAAGTTAATACAATGAAGGAAATGGGTTTAATGAATAGAAACTCAAAATATTATTGTATCTGAACTACATAAATAAATAAAAAATGTTAAATCATGAAAATAGCACAATTTGGCATGTTTCACTGCATTATAACAAATAAAACACAATTACGCAATATGCTTAATTTTTTATACTATTTGAATAAAGGGTGATGTCAATTCTCAAAAATGTTCATTGTATTAACTCATAATTTCAATGAACTCAATTTTAAGGCAACCAGGTAACTTTAAAAAAAAGAAGTGTAACGCCTTTGCAGTTGAAAACATTTACCCTACGCCCGACGTCATCGACGTGCCAGTTACGCTTTTTCCGTAAGTTGAGTTCTATCCCTTTAAACTGTTTAAACATTATCAATAAATTATTAAAATGTTTAAAGCGTCTCCTTCTGCTTTTTTCACACTCATAATCATTACTTTTGCCGGCACGCTGTGGCAAGCTTTATGTATGCATTTAAGGGCTGATTAGGCTATGTGTTAAATAAAGGCAATTATTTTATGTCTAACGCATGCATCATAGATATGTTCGATTATTCGAGTGAGTAGAACCCAACAGTTGTGTTCAAAAGTATTATTGTTGTGGCAATTTCTCAAAAACAATTGTCGTCAATGATGCGCAATGAATTCAAGGATCCATCTGTTGTATCCTTCATTTCACGGGAACCAAAGGACACATTTGGAGGCTGCATTTGAAGGAGGCTTCGTCGCACAATGGTGACTCGATCGGCCTTCACATGCAGCCCTCAAAAGATGCAGCCTCTGAATCGGGACGCAGCACCTGTGTTCTGAGACGCGTGCTTAGGACTGCACAAGCACATTAGCTCATCCAGGTATAAATAAGTACATTCTCGCCTAAAAATCTCTTAAAACTACATTCTGAGACAACACAACACCAGTAGTATTTGTGACATCATGGTGGGTTTGTTTGTCCGCCATGACACTCTCTGTGAAAAATCCTGCAAGCGGAGTGATACAAACGATGAAATGGTTCCCCGTGCTGATACTGACAGAATATTGCATGGTTGGAAAAGGCTCTCCGATTCGAGTACCAGAACTGTTGTATATGAATTGTACACTATTGGAGCATAAGAAACAACATTTGAGACAGCTGTTGTCAGATTTCATTGGTGATTTCATATATGAAATTTATTCATAAGCTCGGTCAGCATTTTGTGGCACAAATAATGTCATACGGGTTTGGAACAACATGAGAATGAAAAAACTAAACAGTTTTTATTTAGTACTAAAATTTCAAAGTTTCAAACATAATAAACCAATAAGTTGTAAGACTAAAAGAGTGGAAGAATGCATACAATCAAGAACCGTTACCAGACCATTATGAATGGAACCATATCTTAATTCCCCAGCCTAATCATCACTATCATTTTTGTCAGTGGATTTCAGTTTATCTTATTCTGCCGCTTGTGATGGTTTTGCCCTCAGAGAAAGAATGAGACATCTGAGCTCTGCTGAATGCAGTTCTGGCAAGAAAAAGAATCGTGTTTTCATTCAAGTCAGATATGCATTAATGATTGAAGGAACAATAGAGACATACCTGCGCTCCTATTGAACCAGTTAATGTTCTTCTCAAATTGCTTTGTGCTGCGCTCTGATTACATTTTTTTTTTTTTATGCTGAACTTCCTGGAAGGCGTTTTAAGCAGCTGGAGCATGCATTTGTGATTGTTAGTCAACCACGAATTGTTTTGTCATCATTTACTTCCCTGCTGCTCCAAACCTGTAAGACTTATTTTCCTCGTCCTCTGAATCACAAAAGTAGAAATTAAGCAGAATGTGAAAATTCTTTTCCACTTTAGTTATTGAATCTCATTTTGATTTTCTTATATATTTAGCTATTCAGGACTCATTGTGCCAGGTTTGACTTAAGTGATGATTTAATATGCAGAAGTTTTGCAATATTTAGTCATTTTATTTGTCTCTTATAGAATTTATTCATATTTTATAGATGTTTTTTTTCTTTTCTGTTTTTATTTTATAGTCACAAAGGGTTTTATAATGGTTCCTGGGGTGCACTTATAATGTTAAAATGATTTTTACATCCAAAAAATTTCATAATTTAGAAATAAAAGGCATTTTCCCTACCCTGATTTTAGCCTCTGATTTGAATGCTCTGTTTGAAGGGGTGTGTCTGCTGTGAGACTTCAGTGTAAATGCCCACTGCTGTGATTGGCTGCTGTGAGACTTCAGTGTAAACGCCCACTGCTTTGATTGGCTGCTGTGAGACTTCAGTGTAAACCCCCACTGCTTTGATTGGCTGCTGTGAGACTTCAGTGTAAACGCCCACTGCTTTGATTGGCTGCTGTGAGACTTCAGTGTAAACGCCCACTGCTTTGATTGGCTGCTGTGAGACTTCAGTGTAAACGCCCACTGCTTTGATTGGCTGCTGTGAGACTTCACTGTAAACGCCCACTGCTTTGATTGGCTGCGGTGAGACTTCAGTGTAAACGCCCACTGCTTTGATTGGCTGCGGTGAGACTTCAGTGTAAACACCCACTGCTTTGATTGGCTGCGGTGAGACTTCAGTGTAAACGCCCACTGCTGTGATTGGCTGCTGTGAGACTTCAGTGTAAACCCACTGCTTTGATTGGCTGCTGTGAGACTTCAGTGTAAACCCCACTGCTTTGATTGGCTGCTGTGAGACTTCAGTGTAAACGCCCACTGCTTTGATTGGCTGCTGTGAGACTTCAGTGTAAACGCCCACTGCTTTGATTGGCTGCTGTGAGACTTCAGTGTAAACCCCCACTGCTTTGATTGGCTGCTGTGAGACTTCAGTGTAAACGCCCACTGCTTTGATTGGCTGCTGTGAGACTTCAGTGTAAACGCCCACTGCTTTGATTGGCTGCTGTGAGACTTCAGTGTAAACGCCCACTGCTTTGATTGGCTGCTGTGAGACTTCACTGTAAACGCCCACTGCTTTGATTGGCTGTGGTGAGACTTCAGTGTAAACGCCCACTGCTTTGATTGGCTGCGGTGAGACTTCAGTGTAAACACCCACTGCTTTGATTGGCTGCGGTGAGACTTCAGTGTAAACGCCCACTGCTGTGATTGGCTGCTGTGAGACTTCAGTGTAAACGCCCACTGCTTTGATTGGCTGCTGTGAGACTTCAGTGTAAACACCCACTGCTGTGATTGGCTGCTGTGAGACTTCAGTGTAAACGCCCACTGCTTTGATTAGCTAACACCTTTGCATATGAAATAGCTAGTATTACATGTTTAACGCTTAAAAACGTTTAGCATGTTTTTACTATTACAGCTCTCAACGTTAACTAATCGTGAAAAGTGTTGATTATAGCATTATATTTAGATCTATGGCGTTATATTTAGATTGTGGGATGAAAGGTTGCAGTGATGAGCGTTGCAGCCGATTACAGACATGTTGAGCGCATGAATGCAGTGATCTCGTCATTGCAACTCAATTTCTGCACTCTCACGAATGCTTTCATCATAACTAACAGTGCAAACACAATGTAAATAAGAGATTCGTTGATTATAATGGTAGTTTTGGCAAGAGTCCAGGGGTCATAGAAAGGCATAAAAAAACTTAAACATTTCCCTGACATTAGTTATTTGTAGTTATTCATGATCCCTCAGCCTCTCTAAAATATAAGAGAGGCTGAGAAGGAATGCCGTTTCCAGACCGGAAGTTACTTTTCAGATTTTGATTCAAGATTACCGCGACAAACAATTTTTTTCTGTGTATTAACTTGCACGGATTAATTGTTCACCCCAAGACCTTTAATATGTGCTAACAAAGTTAATAGGGTTCATTTTGATTTCATGAGGACTTTAAACTGACAGTCAGTCAGCTATACTGTAACAACCTAACACAATTACTAGCTAATTCCGTTTCACTCTTGGCTTACATGTAACCGCAAAACTGGACTTGGCAGTCACGAGTTTTGTCATGCTTATTTGAGTTAAGAGAACTGATGGGGATTCTTTTAATTGTTCTTCAAGAAATGTATGTCTCGTGACAGTTGGCAACTCACCACACACTTCACGGATGATCTCCGTTGTGGATGTTCGCGGCGTGCAGCATGACTCTAGCTGGATCAGCTGGTGTTGCCAACCGGCACGTTGTAGAGTGCCCTCTGGTGGACAAACACCAACACTCATAATGTGGTTGAGTGGTGTTTCGTCCATTTTATTATTTTTTTAAATATTCATTTATCAGCTATCATAAATGCTGATACCGACAGTTTGGAAAATGCCTAATATCGGCCGATAATATCGGTCCGCCGATATGTTAGTCAGGCTCTAGTCCGTTCTTCATACCTTGCTTAATACATCTGAGATGATTTGACAGATCCCAGATCTTTGAATCGTGATAACTGATCTCTGGCTAATTTGGTTCTTCAAACGAATTTGCAGATTGGATTTAAAATATCTGGATTAAGTTATCTGAGATTACTGCGCGTTCTTGTGTTCCCTGAAGAGGGCAGATGCATCGATACTGGAAACCACGGTCAGCAATGCAGCGATTGGCTGGTGGCAAGACAAAGTAATGACTTCATACAATTAAAAAAGCCACCTGGCAAAAAACTTGACAAATTACACAAAAAAACCCCTCAAATTTCTGGACAACCAAACAGGAAACAGCCAAACGACCAAACCAACATAAAAGTTTTTTTTAACATGATTCCCAATTATTTAAATTCATGATTTTACAGTATTTGTACACCCGTTACATTTTTATTTCAATGTTGTAATTAGCAATTAATTTAATTTAAGTCCGTTTGAAGCAGATTTATTACGTGACAGTATTAAAGTTTCTTAAGGGTCAGGATCAAGTTCTCTGCATCTCCTGCACTGCATCAAGCCATACCATAATATCTGTCATTACTCACATTAATGCACGGCTCAGATTAACTGTACAACGTGTGTACACCTCCAATACAGTTATAAAGTAATCATTCCATCACAAATATATCAAATCAAATCACCTTTATTTATACAGCGCTTTTAACAAGTCCAGTTGTTTCAAAGCAGCTTCACATTGTTAACAGGAAAATAATGCAACAGAATTTGTACAGCCGCTCTGGTGAAACGGTGATGTTATCCAGCTAATTTCAAGTATCATATAGTGTCAATGCGGGCAGATCGGTAATATAGATGAAATGTAGGTGTCCCCAACTGAGCAAGCCAAAAGCCAGAGGCAACGGTGGCAAGGAACCAAAACTCCTTCAGGGTCAGAATGGAGAAAAAAAACCTTGGGAGAAACCAGGCTCAGTCGGGGTGCCAGTTCTCTCTATCACGTGGCTGTGTCTATATTAACACAACATTATATTATTATTATTATTATTATTATTATTATTATTATTCATCTCTAGTTAATAGATGAGGAACGCTCCAGCATGTCAGTGGTGTTCAAACATGGTTATTAGTTTGGTCTGAGAACTGTTTGATGATGGAAATTAAAGGATGATGTATGGTACCGTTAAGTCAGACACGTTGTGTAATTTCTACGCACCTACAAATCAACAAACTTTCAGTTGTGTCTACATATCAAGCCTAGAAAGGAGAAAGTAAGCAAACAAATGACACTCTTCAGCTTCAAACACCCACGCTTTTTGATCCGTCAGCATTAACTGCGCTGAATGATTGGTCGGGCCTAAATGGTTTCCTGTAGATGTATGTGAATGTCTGCGGATGATAATTACTCATCTCTGAAAATCTCACTTCCATTTGTGTGACTGACGTCTCTGATTGCACTGCCATTTGGTGCACGAAAACATCTGATAAGTCTGGTCCTCTCAGTGCAGAAGGTGCGATTTTTAAAAAGTTTAGCTCACAAAGGAAGTAACGGCTGACGTCAACAGGAAATTAAGCAGGGAGCTGGTCTGTTATTTCATCTTTGCTATATAATTAAGTCTTTGGGGAGAGATTGGCCACACAAAAGCAGAATAGCACAATTAGAGATCTCACTTTGGTAGTAGTGTGTGTGTGTGTGTGTGTGTGTGTGTGTGTGTGTGTGTGTGAGAGAGAGAGTGATTTCCTTGTATAACAAAGTATTCACTGTTCATTATTTTGCCTTTCAGAAAAGTGTTGTGGTTTTGATGGGTGTTGTTTCTTCTTCCTGCCTGTAGAATAAGGTGGTGACAGTGGATAACATGAAGGTCAAACTCCAGGTAAGCAATCGTCTAATTACATATTTATAGTCTCAGTCAGTGGTGTTTGCTGAGACGAGCATCAGTATGTGAGTACTGTGTTGAGCTGGTCCTGATTGGCGTCTCAAATCATGTGACATGAACGGACGTCTGCTGTTACTTCAGGATTCTCTCTTTGCCACATTTGAGATGTGATTCATGTTGATGTACAGTAAATGAAGGCTCACCTGTTAACGCTGCTCTCCTGCAGATCTGGGATACGGCCGGTCAGGAGCGGTTCCGCAGCGTTACTCACGCGTACTACAGAGACGCTCAGGGTAAATATTACGCCTTCACTAAGAAATCTGACACATCATAGTGCCGTGTCTCATTAAAGCAGTATGTCACGAGAGGCCGTGCATCACCATGAGTCATGGCGTTCAGCCTCGAGTGACTTATTCACTTTTTTTTTTTTTTTACATGGTGGTAACAATAATATAATACAATATTTAGTCATTCAATAAATATATTAATGTTTTTTTATGGTAATTTCTTTATTTTCTTTATTTTGTTTTGTTTTCTTGTTTTTCTTTGCTTTTGTTTTTTGTTTTGTTTTTAGTTTTTTTGCTTTGTTTTTGTTTTTGCTTTTTGTTTTTAGTTTTTTCATTGCTTTTGTTTTTGCTTTGCTTTGTTTTGTGTTTTTGTTTTTCTTTGCTTTTTGTTTTATATTTTGCTTATTGTTTTATGTTTTCTTTGCTTTGCTTTAAGTGAACTGAATAATAAATAATAAATATCGCTTAATATCGAATAATAAATAAAAATAAACGTTTATTGAATTTCAGCACTTTTGTGTACATTTGCTGTCATATAATACACACACACACACACACACACACACACACACACACACTAATAATAAGCCACTCTGTTGGTGTTTTGGTGTTTCTTCAGTCGATACAAAGAGGAGTAAACTGGTAAAATCAATCTAATATTGACTTAATGCTTTTATAAAATAATGTTAACAACAATATAATTAAATGTTTAATACCAATGTTTAGTAAATATAAAAACATAATATGTGACCCTGGATCACAAGACCTTTTTGTTTATTATTAAGCTTTCCATTGATGTATGGTTTGTTAGGACAATATTTGAAAATCTGGAATCTGAGGGTGCAAAAAAAATCGAAATATTGAGAAAATCGTCTTTAAAGATGTCCAAATGAAGTCCTTAGCAATGCATATTAGTACTAACAATATTTTTTTATATACTTACGATGCGAAATGTACAAATTTACAAAATATCTCCATGGAACATGACCTTTACTTTAATATCCTAATGATTTTTGGCATAAAAGAGAAATCTATAATTTTGACCCACAATGTGTTGTTGGCTATTGCCACAAATTTCCCCGTGAGACTTATGACTGGTTTTGTGCTCCAGGGTCTCACACGGTAATATCCAGTTTAATTAAATTCTATTTTTATTTTATTATTTTTCTTCATTCACTAAATATTTGCAAAAATTAATTTAAGCAATTTTGTGCACATATTCCTGTTGTTAAACTATACTCACGGGCCACTTTATTAGGTACGCCTTGCTAGTTTGGACCCACTTTTGCTTTCAGAACTGCCTTAATTCTTCATGGCATGGATTCAACAAGGTGCTGGAAACATTCTGGTCACTGGATATTTTCTCTTTTTCAGCCCATTAAACCCTAGAGATGGTTGTGCGTGAAAATCCCAGTTTCTGAAACGCTGCTGGCACCAATCATGCCACGTTCAAAGCCACTTAAATCACCTTTCTTCCCCATTCTGATGTTCAGTTTGAACTTCAGCAGATTGATGTGATTGGCTGATTAGATATTTGCATTAACGAGCCGTTGAATGCGTGTACCTAATATAATAAAGTGGCGGTGAGTGTATATTGGCATTATATTAGTCATCATTAGCCATTAGCTCTGCTCTCTAGTTATTGGCATTTCTTCGATCAATGAAAACCTCATGTTGGTCAACCACTGGTCTGAACTCTGTTAGAATAAATCTTTAACACAATTCTCAGTAGAGTGTTTCATTTTAATCTCAGTCTCTGTGTAAAACGTTCAGTGTTGCAGTGACATCTGTACTGTCACAATTCCTGACGAACATGGCAGACTTGAGTCAGAGTTTAATTGCTAATAAAGCTCAGCTCTGAATCATGCGGCATGACTTGAACGCACTGTCCTTTCCATTACAGCTCTGCTGCTGCTGTACGACATCACGAGAAAATCCTCCTTCGACAACATTAGAGTAAGACAAACAGACATTTAGACATTTAAAAATGCATTTATTTTATCTTATTTCCTCGCTGTTGTTAGCGTGGGTTGTCAAATGACATTAATTTCTACTGCAAATGTGTTTCTTGTCCTTCAAAGTGTTGTTGTTGTTGTTGTTGCATGTCTATTGCTATGCAGGCCTGGCTGACTGAAATCTATGAGTACGCACAGAAGGATGTGGTCATCATGTTGCTTGGCAACAAGGTAAGTGGGACTTCCTGAAAGGAGTTAACAGAGATAAGCAGACCCTCTTGAAAAGGTACAAATAATTTTTAATGGCATATGCAGACACACACACACAGCCGCAAATCTGTTTTGTTTTTTTTTCTTTTCTGATGTCCTTTTATACTTTTCTGCCTTTTATCCATCAATGTGTCGTTTTAGCAAGTAATTCATTTTAGGCACAGTCATTTCTACCCCACGCCTCTGGTCATCTTTCATCTTTTGATGTGCGGTTAGGGTGTGTTCTGGTGGAACTGCACTAACTGGTTTTGCGCTGGATTAGGTAGCTTCCCCTCATGGACTGACTGAGACAGAAAGCCTTATTTGATATTAAAGAAATCTTCCCGGGTTCAACACAAGTTCAAAATCAACTTGTCCATCAAGCAAAAAATCAGGAGAGAAGGATAAAAAAGAACTAGAATGAGGGAAGTATGTAAGGCAGAGACTATTTGCACTAGCTATAGCTGCTAGTTACACTAAGTTTAACCCAGGTGGCATCCTCCCCCAGTTTCTGTTGAAGCCCATACGGAAGTGACTTAAACTGCAATTCATCGACTGGCCACTAGAGACCGGCTCCAGAAGAGAGCAGAATCTCATTGAGCTCCATGTTAAAATGCCCAACTTTACAGCAGAAAAAAAACATGTTTACAGCCTGGTACAAATTGTGGTTTTGGTCTATACGGCTAATTTTGCCCTTCATGACAACTGTGAGGGGGGTGAGTGTTTTTAACTCATTTGTTTACATTATATAAAGCCTTAAAGTTCTGCATAATTAAGGGTGTGGCCACTTTGAGTGACAGGTGGATTGCCGTTTGTCTGCTGTCTGTTAGTCATCGCGTCACCTCAGCTCCGCCCACGTCCCATCTCTTTGCCCATTGTTGTGTTCCAAATTTCAAGTTGATATGACAAAAATTAAAGTTAAAAAAAGTGTGCTGTAACTAATTAATACATTTCTGTCACAAAACAGTCACCAAATATGGAACCTTGAGACTCAGACCTTTTTCCGATGATGTGTGTTTTGTCAAGATTAGAAAAGGTTTTGAAATATAAAGTAGTTAAAATGTAATATGGAACCTGACACCGCTATCTCCCATCTAAAAGCCTGCTAAAAGAATTTAGTGTGAAATTAGACATCCAATTTCAGAACCGGATGAATTTTAAATTCGTAAGCTTTTGAATGATACCTAATTTATGATGGTTACTAAATATGTGATACAAAAAAAGGCAATAAATAATCTATTGCTATTTAACCCCTTGATTCTATTTTCACTATATGTAAAAATAGCAGTATTTTCTGTGCAATAAGTGTAAATAGTAGTTAGATGCTACTTATAAATAGTGGCAGATAATATTTGCACCTCAGTGTTGTTGTACATTAAATGGTATGCTATAATAACATTTATTCAAATTATTAGATGGATTATTGGGACAATAAAGCCCTCCCTACTCCTACCCCTAACAGATAAACACTTTATTATTAAACACACATTACTAAACAGGGCAAATTAGTGTGAGAGCGTAATTCCATTAAAGCGCCGATGGGAGTGGATAGTTCTGCGTGTGATCTACTGATGACACACAAATCAAACCACACAGACGGATCATTTCCATAATGACCAGCGCAGTCTACCCGTTAGCGTCTGGTTTAAGACGTGCTTTTTTGGGGCGTTAAATAATGGCGCAAACACCAGTAAACTGACTAGCACGAACTTTAGTAAATCACCTTGTGTGATTCATTTAAATACTCTCCTCCCATATATTTTGCACCTGAAAGGGAAACTCCTACAAATGCATATGCAATTTTTTTTTTTTTTTTTTTACACCAAAAGAGGGTTTGCGCTGACTTTTCAAATATTTCTTAATTTTTATTGAAAATAAATGCCTTTCTGATCTGATTCCGCAAAAGGCAGATTCAAACTCGGGTCGATTTGCGCCTCAACTTTCTATCACGCACCTTACCCCTACACTATTTCTACTGTTGACATTCCAGAGTTTTCCATCTTTTTATCTGGGCCAATCAGACGTCAGTGGGTGGAGTTAGTGTAAATAGCCTCTGCCAACAAGGCAAGACTATTTGCACTAACTTTGAGAGCAGATAGTTTAGTTAAAGGTATACACTATGTAACTTGACTTTTAGTTGATCGGATCACAAGTTGACGACGCTAAATACAGGTGTAAATGGGTCTAAAACGTTTTGAGCATGTCCACTTTTGTCCACTTCCAGAGGTTGTCAAAAACACATAAAGACCGCCTTCAAACAGCCACAAAAGACCGCCTACTTCCATCTACTGACCTAATGCAGAAACATTACGGGAAGCGTGCTAGCCAGATGGGATTAAAGTTTGTCAGCTGGAGACCCAAGTTTAGTTTGAAGATCAAAAACGTCCCAAGCACAATGTTCTCTCATCATTCCTGATTTCTAACACACACTCACAGTGTTCGGCTGGTCTTGTGTCTGTCAGAGCAGAAACGAAAGCTGATGCTCTCTCCGTGTGTTTTTCCATCATCTGCGTGCGTGTTCATATGCAAATTGCGAAAGCTTCTTTCGTCCATTAGATTGAAAGATCTGAACAAACACAGATCTTTTAAAATTTGTTTGTGGTAACTGCATGCCCCAAATGCTGATAGAGCTTAACCCTATAAAGCCTACTGTGTCATATTTGCAAATTTCTAAGGCCTTAAAATGAAATCAACAAAATCAAATATTTGCTGAAAAACCTGTTGTACACAATATACTTCATGCCTTCTGATTGTTAGTCTATACTTTTTAGCAAGTAAAAGGCCTTTTGTCATGTTCAGATGTCAGGATCAAATATGATCCTTCAGGGTTTTGATGATCTCTCAATTATCACTTTATCGCATTTGTATGTGATTTTTATGTTTTAAAACTACAGCGCTTTGATCATAAAACAAAGCATTTAAAAATCATCTTACTAAGACATATGGGCAGATGCAGAGTGATGACTGATATTTATATGCATTTTATCTTAGTCGCTATACTGTTATAAAGATCTCATTGATTTACATTACAAGCATCAGAACTATATAATTTTGATCATCTCAATATCAGTAACTGCACCAAACTGCATATTTTTGCAGAATAAAATTGAGGTGTTTTTTCCTCCTTGAGTTTGAGATTTATATTCTCACTATGTCAGACTATATGAGCCATAAAAGCCTGATGTATCAAATGCAAACATGTTTTTTAAACGTCTAAATAGTTGTTTAAACAGGTCTTTCTCACATTTTTTTCATATGTCAGACTTGACAAGGTTAACTTGTTTTTATCCCAGAATGTTTCTTTAATAAAATCATACCAGCTTATTAAAAACTGGTCCTCTATTCACACTATTGTTGGTTAGTTTGCCTTTATAGGATAACAAGGTCATGTATTTGTGGGTCGATTCACTTGGAGTCTTTCAAAATGTCTTTTCAAAAGCACAAATGTTTGCTGTGTGTTTGTGTTCCTCCAGTCAGACATGACGGCTGAGAGGGTCATCACGCATGAAGAAGGGGAGAAGCTGGCCAAGGTATGAGTGGACATCCCTGCTGTTGCAAATGATCAGTGAACAGTTATTTTTAATAAACGTCAACACTTTCTTTTTCTTTACTAAAGCAATATGGAGTCCCTTTCATGGAGACAAGTGCCAAGACCGGTGTCAACGTGGAACTCGCTTTCCATGCCATAGCAAGGTCTGTCTGAGACTTTCTTTATGTATTATACAGAGGCAGACAGTGGTGAAGTATTTTTACTTTCTACTCAAGTACATTTTTCAAGTATATGTACTTTATCACTGTTTTTCTTTGGACAAGTTTTACTTGAAAACATTCCAAAGCATATAGTACTTTACTGCACTACGTTTCATAAATAAGTGTCTGTTTCTTTTAATTAAAATAAAAAATTTAGTACTTTCTTACTTATGCTCAAGTAAAACTTTGGATTACTTTTACTTGAATAAAAGAAAAATAGTTTATATACTTTATTATATATGTAATAAAGTATTAAATGAAACGTAGTGCAGTAAAAAGTACATTATGCTTTGGAATGTTGTGAAGTAAAAGTTTTCCAAAGAAGAACACTGATAAAGTACATATACTTGAAAATGTACTTCACTGTTAAAGCTGCAGTCCGTAAACTTTTTTTGTCAAAAATGATCCAGAATAAATTTTTGAGCAAGTCCATAACCAGCAGGGTTCAAAGCGATCTCTTTACCTTAGCCTGATTCACAGCGGTAAGCTTGTAATAATGTGTTAAAATTTGAGATGTACTGGTGGATTCCCGCGGGAAATTCCAGCATGTCTTTGCGTCGTTACGTCACGTCTGTATACATCAAGGAGTACAGCTAGTGGTAGTATTGCGTGTGTGGATGCTGCAGGTGGTGGATCATTTATAGCCTTTTCTCACACCAGCTGGAATAATTAAACGTATCATTCTGATGGCGGATTGTAATCCAGAAAGGTCCAAACGACAATCATCAGTGACAACTGGAGATTCACCCCTAGTCAAAAATAAAATATTAGACTGTACAGAAACTGAAGTCTACAGGTAACGCTGATACACTCTAAATGCACATAGTCACGCAATGCTGATGTTGCTAACATTTAACAATTTGAGAACAAAGTATAACAATAATTTATGGTTTGATGTGATATGGGCTAAGTTATCGTTAGATTTAATCACCATTGGTAGCGTGATTTATTGTAATGTTTTTTTTTTCTCAGTTGGTCTGAACAAAATTGGTAGGCATGTTACTCACTTGTTCAGAAAATGTGTATAGTATCCACACTGGTGCGGTGAATGAATGACAGCCACACACAAACTCCTCAAAACATCAGATTCATCCGTGCTGAGGAGCCGGCACAGCACAACCCACGTAAAGATGATAATTCAGCAAATAACTGCAATTGCAGGTTTCAAACAGAGATGACGACAAAGAGGCAAAACTTACGGACTGCAGCTTTAAGTGAATTTGAACATTTAAATAAGTGCCAGTATTACTATTGATCGTATGTACAGACATAAAGTTGAGCTAGTCTTTTATTCTCTATTGTGAAATACATTCATGTGAAAAAGTAAGTGCCCCCATTTGAAATCTATGGTTTTATGTATCAGGACATAATAAAAAATCATCTGGTCTTAATCAGGTAAATACAACCTCAGATAAACAACAACACATGACATAGTACACAGTGTCATTATTAAATAATAAAGCCATGTGTGAAAAACTAAGTACACCCTATGATTTAATTGCTTGTAGAGACACTTTTACCAGCAATAAGTTGAAGTATTGGTTTTCTGTATGACAGGATCAGTCTCGCATTATTATGGAGGAATTTTGGCTCGCTCTTCTTTACAACGTTGCTTCAGTTCATTGAGTTTTGCGGGCATTTGTTTATGCACAGCTCTCTTAAGGTCCCGCCACAACGTTTCAGTGGAGTTGAGGTCTGGACTTCGACAGGGCCATTGCAACACCTTCATTATTTTCTTGTCTTTTTCAGTCATTCTGTTGTAGATTTGCTGGTGTGCTTGTGATCATTCATGACCCAGTTTCAGCCAAGCTTTAGCTGTTGGACAGATGGCCTTCCATTCGACTCTAGAATACTTTGGTACACAGAAGAGTTCATGGTCGACTCAGTGAATGTGAGGTGCCCAGGTCCTGTGGCTACAAAACAAGCCAAAAATCAGCACGATGGACAGTTGGTATGAGGTGTTTGTGTTGTGTTTGGTTTCTGTGCATTATGGCCAAACAGCTTCACTTTAGTCTCGTCTGTGCAAAGCATATTGTTCCAGAAGCCTTGAGGTTTGTTCAGATGCAACTTTGCAAACCTAAGCCGTGATGCCATGTTCTTTTTAGACAGAAGAGGCTTCCTTCTGACAACCCTTCTAAACAAGCCACTGTACTGTCATGAACTTTAACATTTAACATGTTAACTGAGGCCTAGCTCTTGGGTTTTTGCAGCTTCTCTGAGCATTGCACGGTCTGACCTTTGTGTGAATTTGCTGGGACGTCCAGTCCTGGGAAGATTGGCAGCTGTCTTGAATGTTTTCCACTTGTGAATAATCTTTCTCACTGTAGAATGATGGGCATTTTGGAAATGGCCATATAACCCTTCTCAGATTGATGGCAGCAACAATTGCTTCTCTAAGATCATTACTAATGTTTTTCCTCATTGGCATTGTGTTAACACACACCTGAATGCTCCAGACCAGCAAACTGCCAAAACTTCAGCTTTTATAGAGTTGGTCACGCTTGCTGATGATCAGTTAATCAAAGACATTTGTTTAGCAGCACCTGACCGTTACTTACCCTCTTAATCCCTATGGAAGCAGTAGTGTACTTAGTTTGTCACCCATTCCTTTTCCATTTTGGCCTAGTTTTTGTTAAATAAATAATGACATGGTGTGAAATGTCATGTGGTGTTGTATTTTAATTGTATTGTAATTTTAATACCTGCCAAGGACCGGATGATTTTTTAAAATTATGTCCTGATATGTAAAACCATACAATCCAAAGAGGGTGTACTTTATTTTTCACATGACTGTATATCAGAGTGAAATGGCTTCTGGAAGAAGAACAAAAGTAGGGTGGGGCTTGATTTTGTCCAAGAGGAATTGATTGGATGGTTGTGGTTTGCCATTGGTGTGTATCATGTGTGTGAGTGTGAGGGCGGTTGCTCCGCCCTCACGCCAATAAACATATCATCAGAGAAGAGAAGAGATGCTGTAAGAGGAAGGGGAAGTCCTTCACAGTTATGAATGACACCTCAGATAATGTGTCTGAGACTCTTTTGGGGGTCTAATCACTGTTTATTTATTTATTTATTTATTTATTTATTTATTTATTTTACTTGGGCCAGTAAGCAACCATCCAGAACAACCTAACAACTGCACAGCAACACCCCAGCAACTGTCTGTCCATATATTTGTCTTTTTGTCTATCTGCTTTATTTAGTCGTTATATCTATATATAGTATGTAGCTACACAGATCACTTTAGCACCCACATTCTAGTAATTGCCTAGGAACCAGTCTGAGTGTCCTAGAAATGCCCTGGCAACCACATAGTAATACTCTTGGTACCACCCTTTGTAAGGCCAATGCACAAGACTTGAATACACCGATCAGGCATAACATCCATTTTTTTACAGGTGAAGTGAATAACACAGATGATCTCTTCATCACGGCTCCTGTTAGTGGGTGGGATATATTAGGCAGCAAGTGAACATTTTGACCTCAAAGTTGATGTGTTAGAAGTAGGAAAAATGGGCGAGCGTAAGGATTTGAACGAGTTTGGCAAGGGCCAAATTGTGATGACCAGACGACTGGGTCAGAGCATCTCCAAAACTGCAGCTCTTGTGGGGTGTTCCCGGTCTGCAGTGGTCAGGATCTATCAAAAGTGCTCCAAGGAGGAACAGTGGTGAACCGGAGACAGGGTCATGGGCGGCCAAGACTCATTGATGCACGTGGTGAGTGAAGGCTGGCCAGTGTGGTCAGATCAAACAGACGAGCTCCTGGAGCTCAAATTGCTCAAGAAGTTAATGCTGGTTCTGATAGAAAGGTGTCAGAATACACAGTGCAGTACAGTTTGATGCGTATGGGGCTGCATAAACACAGGCCAGTCAGGGTGCCCATACTGACCCCTGTCCACAGCCAAAAGCACCAACAGTGGCACGTGAGCATCAGAACTGGACCATGAAGCAATGGAAGAAGGTGGTCTGGTCTGATGAATCATGATTTCTTTTACATCACGTGGATGGCCGGGTGCGTGTGCGTCGCTTACCTGAGGAACACATGGCACCAGGATGCACTATGGGAAGAAGGCAAGCCGGCGGAGGCAGTGTGATGCTCTGAGCAATGTTCTGCTGGGAAACCTTGGGTCCTGCCATCCATGTGGACGTTACTTTGACACGTACCACCTACCTAAGCATTGTTGGAGACCATGTACACCCTTTCATGGAAACGGTATCCCCTGGTGGCTGTGGCTCTTTCAGCAGGATAATGCAAAAATGGTTCAGGAATGGTTTGAGGAGCACAACAACGAGTTTGAGGTGTTGACTTGGCCTCCAAATTCCCCAGATCTCAATCCAATCGAGCATCTGTGGGATGTGCTGAACAAACAAGTGCGATCCATGGAGGCCCCACCTCCCAACTTACAGGACTTAAAGGATCTGCTGCTAACATCTTGGTGCCAGATACCACAGCACACCTTCAGGGGTCTAGTGGAGTCCATGCCTTGACGGGTCAGGGTTTTTTTTAGCAGCAAAAGGGGGACCAACACAATATTAGGAAGGAGGTCATAATGTTATGCCTGGTCGGTGTAAGTGTAAAACTGCAAATCTCATCAAAAAAGTACACCTTAGCATACTTTAAAGAAATGTACTGATTATAGAAATAATATACTTTAAAGATTATACTTAGATGTGAACTGAATGCAATTTCTTTGCACACTTAAATTTATATTAAATGCAATTAAGCTGAATTTAGGATTTAAATACATCTGTATATGTAATTTCACATTTACTGCTATTGTCTATGAAATATGGTTAAAGTTACTGACAAGCATTTATGATAAACTAAAAATACTTTAATGTACTTTCTACTGAAATACTACTTGTATATCATATATGTTTGTAATCACACATTTGAGTACATTTAAAATGTTAACTATGTAATATCAAATAACTACACATTTCATTTGATTTATTATAACATGACTAAAATTATTTGCAATGTACTTTAAAACCTTTTTAATTTGACATTTATTTCCAAGTTTAAGTGTTTAGAAACAGTCATGAAAGTGTCTCTCTTTAAGTGCACTTAAGATCAAAAACATTTGTATTTGCATGTAGAGTTTTATATAAAATATTTAAAGCACACTACAAGTGCGCTTCTTTTTCATAAAGGCTTCAAGGTGTTTTTCAGGCTTTGTCTCACCAACATTCCAAGTTTGCCTTGACTTTCTTCTAGTTATCGTCACACTCTTTTAAAATGCCACTCTGTAATCTCCACACAGAGAACTGAAGCAGAGAAATCTCCAGCAGCCCCACGAGCCCAAGTTCAAGATCCACGATTACATCGAGTCACAGAAGCAGAAGTCCAGCTGTTGCAGCAGCCTCGTGTGACGGCCGAGATATTTCTATACCAAGACGTGTGTGGGTGTGTGAACGTTGTTTTGATGTGTCCGACGATCCCCCAGACCCCTGTTTGCTTTCTAGTCAGGAATATACAGCCAAATTCTGCTGAGGTACATCAGAGTAATAAGCTTCTGGAAGTGGTTTCTGCTTTATGAACTGCATTAATCCAGGTGTGTACAGTTTCCAGGTACGTTTGTCTGTGTCACATGGTTTTTCCATGGCTATATCGTCTGTCTACACACAGTATAAAATATATTGGTATTAAATTACATTATACGCCATGCAAATGTGCTCTAATTGGGCAGTGAGCTTGTGTCTGTAGTGTTTTTTATATATATCTATAAAATCCTGTATATTTGAGCGTCTTGCAGAGTCAAAATATCAGCTTCTGTTAAGTAATATGTTTACAATCAGTGTATATATTAACTTGAACAATCATAGCACAGCTCGACAGAGGCAGGCCTGATCATGGGTTTCATTTCGCATGTCACACTCATACATAGAGACTGATGTGAATATGTATTGTAAAAATAATTTTTTTTCACAGTGGTCACAAAGTGCCATGAGAAAGTCCACTGTAACACACACACAGGCTTTTTGTTTTCTTCTCAGTGCTGTTTGGGTGTTTTCCATGGTTTCATTTGTTAATATTTAAAGCCACAGGGGGGCGGTGTTACACACCGAGAACTACGAATAACTAATGAGCTTATTGATTTAATTGTTGCCTTACCTTTCAAGTTTATATGTGTCCTGTACTTTTAAATCAAGTGAATTACGTGAACGTCAGGTTGACCTGTGGGTCTCAGAGGAGATGAACAAGTCTTATTTGAATGAGCAAATGCTTGTGTTGTACTATGTATGTTGTTTTGCATAAAAACACCTGCCAAATTAATAAATGTAAACGTTATTTGATCTTGGCGAGACATTGGTCTGTAGACTGCTATTGGTTATTTTGTGACATCATGAGTCATGTGACCTCACACTGCACCTCTTTGCTAAATATTTGGCCCTTTAGCAAAGTGTATAATGAGCAAGAAAGGGCATCATATCTGTTGATTTCCTCTGTTTTAAGCTTTCCTCCTCCTGCAGAATCAGTCTCAGTAAAGAAGGCTGCTTTTCTTACACTGTGAACCTGACATTCAATTTAAGATGATCATTTGGAAGATCGTTGGGAACCTGAGGCATCGACACAGGAGAAAAGCAGTTTAACATTTAACATTAATGCAGTGTGGTGTTAAGATTATTCTGTTCAATCTGAAATTAAAGCAGCCTTTAACATGAAATGAAATGCCCAGGTCATCTTTCACCGAAAAAATTAAAAAAGGAGAAATTGTGGCCTGTTTAAAGTCTGAAATTTAAATGAAGTCATTTACTCACTCTGGTGTTGTTCGATGCTACACGTGTCTTGGGGTATGTGCTGAAAAACAAACTGAAATTCAATGTATCATTTGGGTCATTCCACGTAGTTTAACAAGCTCAGGGTTACAGGATTTGTTTCGAGTTGACAAAACCAAACCAATCTATTCAGGCTTTGTTGGTCCCATGACGCTGATCATCAGCTTTCTCTGGCAACTCAGGCTTTGATCCGGAGTTTAGCTGTGACATCAGTAGTGAACAGCCAATCACATGCTCTGGATCAGTGGAACTGAGATTCACTTCTCGCGAGAGAAGCAGTGAGATTCATTTCTCTCATGTTTCATATTACTTGATTGAAAAATATTAAGAATTTAAACATTTACACAGCACGAAGAATAGAGCTGTCTAGACAAGAGGACAACTTGAAGAAAACTACGTCAATGCAAGTAAAAGTCATGAAGTTAGTTTAGTTGATATAGAGAGAACTGAACATTTAAGCTCACATGTAGTATTTTTTTATAGCTTTATTTACCAATTTTAAAGCTTATTTGTATGACCTATGTATATTCATTTTGATAAAGTGCCTATTAATGATTGATTAACTAAAATTATACACGTGTAACTGATTATGGGTATAATAAATACATAAATGATATCTAAGTTATTAGAAATTATTATTATTATAAATAAGCATTCTTAAAAGCCAGACGCTTTAGTCTTTAAAAACCATTTGCTATGTAGTGACCTTTAATTTGGAGTAGAAACAGGAGGAGTGGCTTTATTGCATCAGAGGTTTGTCACTTTGCTGATTGGTCCAATTTCAGTTTGAGATCTCTTATCCAGAACATAACCTGCCCTAGAGCAGGTTAGCCGAGCGTAAGTTACTATGGAGATGAACACTGCTAAAAGCCAAACCACTTTGATTGTCCCTAAAACCCAAGACTGGCACACACTCAGCTTAAACATATCTGGTTATCCAGCTAAACCGGCTTCATGGTATAGGCCCCTGGTATCCGGTGCTTTTTTGCCATCATAAAATGTAGAAAATCAAACATAGTTTTTGAAGGAAAATTTTGTGTAAGTCATGATAGGATGATGATACGGAAGCCCTGAATGGCCATGGATAATATTTTTTTTCTGTCTTGTTATCTCGTGATTAATTTTCTCATGATTGTTTCATTCTGAAATACTGCACCTGGTCTACTGTTGCTATAGCAACGAACACAACTTTCACGCACATCTGATCGACGGATAAACCGTGTGCTATTATATGTTGTGGATCTTTCAGTAAAATCTTTGCTTTTCTTAATAAACATTTAATTTGTGTAATTAACATTTAAATGATCAAAAGAGCAGGCGGAGTGCCTTCAAAAGAATGGCAGATTATTCTGTAACTATTATAAAAATCGTTTACCGTTGCTTTGATTCAACCCATTTTATTTTCCTCATTCGTTGGCAATAAAATTAAATTACTTACTACGTGTTATTATAGTATCCTACTATCCTGTAGGATAGGCTGTGACTGGTATCATGTGTGTTCCTTCTAGCCATGCTATTCCATTAAAAAGAGGTGCAATACTCCAGATTTAAAAAAATAAATAAAAAAAAAACCTGTTTAATCCAATTTATATAATACAGTTTTGGGATGCTGTTTGAGAAGACTGTTTATGTATATGTGTGTGGTTTGCTACAAAGAAATGTACAAAATACAACAGTATTAGTTACACAGTATCACTGAATTAAATTATAGGCTGCTACACATCATTGCATAGGCTATAAATCATATTTCTTATCAATAGCCTAATAATAGCCTAAAGGAATATTAGGAACACCATACTAATACTGTGTTTGACCCCCTTTCGCCTTCAGAACTGCCTTAATTCTACGTGGCATTGATTCAACAAGGTGCTGAAAGCATTCTTTAGAAATGTTGGCCCATATTGATAGGATAGCATCTTGCAGTTGATGGAGATTTGTGGGATGCACACCCAGGGCACGAAGCTCCCGTTCCACCACATCCCAAAGATGCTCTATTGGGTTGAGATCTGGTGATGTGGGGGCCATTTTAGTACAGTGAACTCATTGTCATGTTCAAGAAACCAATTTGAAATGATTCAAGCTTTGTGACATGGTGCATTATCCTGCTGGAAGTAGCCATCAGAGAATGGGTACATGGTGGTCATAAAGGGATGGACATGGTCAGAAACAATGCTCAGGTAGGCCGTGGCATTTAAACGATGCTCAATTGGCACTAAGGGGCCTAAAGTGTACCAAGAAAACATCCCCCACACCATTACACCACCACCACCAGCCTGCACAGTGGTAACAAGGCATGATGGATCCATGTTCTCATTCTGATTACGACAAATTCTGACTCTACCATCTGAATGTCTCAACAGAAATCGAGACTCATCAGACCAGGCAACATTTTTCCAGTCTTCAACTGTCCAATTTTGGTGAGATCGTGCAAATTCTAGCCTCTTTTTCCTATTTGTAGTGGAGATGAGTGGTACCCGGTGGGGTCTTCTGCTGTTGTAGCCCATCCGCCTCAAGGTTGTGCGTGTTGTGGCTTCACAAATGCTTTGCTACATACCTCGGTTGTAACGAGTGGTTATTTCAGTCAAAGTTGCTCTTCTATCAGCTTGAATCAGACGGCCCATTCTCCTCTGACCTCTAGCATCAACAAGGCATTTTCGCCCACAGGACTGCCGCATACTGGATGTTTTTCCCTTTTCACACCATTCTTTGTAAACCCTAGAAATGGTTGTGCGTGAAAATCCCAGTAACTGAGCAGATTGTGAAATACTCAGACCAGCCCGTCTGGCACCAACAACCATGCCACGCTCAAAATTGCATAAATCACCTTTCTTTCCCATTCTGACATTCAGTTTGGAGTTCAGGAGATGTCCTCCTGTCTTGACCAGGACCACACCCCGAAATGCAGAACTAATCACATTCAACCATTTAACATTAGTTATATTAATTACTTAATGCACACAATACTGCACAAATTATAGCGATCACAACGCGTTTAATCAGGGCCAATATGAACTGTCTAACACAGTAAGGTGCTATACCGCACCCCATCAGTTATTTGGTTCTATACTGCCACCTGTTGGTGCAGTTGACTTAGAGAAGATTAAGTTGTGATCACGACAAAACAACTTTTGTTATCTTGAGATCACGAGATAACAAGATAATAAAATATATATATATATATATATATATATATATATATATATATATATATATATATTATCCATATATATTCAGGACTTATATATGATGAAAAACATTTGAAAAATGTTTCCTGTATTGGGCTTTCCTGTAGCTTAAACAATAAGGCGTGGCGCTAGCAACACCAAGGTCATGGTTTGATTCCCAGGAAAGCAAGAACTGACAAAATGTAAAAATGTGTACCCTGCTCAAGCTCTTCTAAATACATTTAACCATTTATTAAACAAAAATGAAATGGAACTTATGGAAGATCAAAAATGTCCACCCTGTTAGGGATCAATACAAATGCCTAAAAGTAGTGATACTCTAGTCAATTTTATTGTCACTGAATTATTAGTATGTTTGTTTTTGTGGATTTCATGAAAACTGCATAACAGAGTTGATAATAATAGGGTGGACAAATGGTATAAAGAATGGATGGACGGATGATGTACATCCAGTTACAATTTTACTTTATTTTGAACTGAATTTAGATGGGAAACAATATATAAAATATTGCCAACAAATTTTAAATGCGCTATTTTAAACATAGATGACTTCACAATACTATGCACCCTCCCAGTGTCCTCTCTGTTATAGCTCTTCAGATATATAACAGGGTTGACATTCTGATCTAAAATAAGCAAAAACAAGCTAACAGAAGATAAACAGATAAACAGAAGGTTTATCAAATAAAGAATTGCATGGTCTTTAAAACTGTCTGTGATTTTTTTTCTACTAACATTTTCCATATTTTCCTATTTTATACGTATATTTTCACGTACTAAGGTTGACCTTTGAAAGAAAAAATAGGCAAAAATAATCAAGGATCTCACTCGCTTACACAAGCAGTTTTCCCTCCAAAGAAGTGATGACTGCTTTATGATATGATGTCATTTAATTTTTCCAAATTTCATTCAAAGGAATAGTAAAAAATTACAGGGGTAGACAATAAATTGAGGAACAAGCTAAAAACCTCACTTATAATAGTTAAAATTATATATATATATATATATATATATATATATATATATATATATATATATATATATATATATATATATATATATATATATATATATATATATATATATATATATATATATATAGTTGCTTCAATGCATTTAGGGGTATGGTCCTGGTCAAGACAATCTCCTGAACTCCAAACTGAATGTCAGAATGGGAAAGAAAGGTGATTTAAGCAATTTTGAGCGTGGCATGGTTGTTGGTGCCAGACGGGCCGGTCTAAGTATTTCACAATCTGCTCAGTTACTGGGATTTTCACGCACAACCATTTCTAGGGTTTACAAAGAATGGTGTAAAAAGGGAAAAACATCCAGTATGCGGCAGTCCTGTGGGCGAAAATGCCTTGTTGATGCTAGAGGTCAGAGGAGAATGGGCCGACTGATTCAAGCTGATAGAAGAGCAACTTTGACTGAAATAACCACTCGTTACAACCGAGGTATGCAGCAAAGCATTTGTGAAGCCACAACATGCACAACCTTGAGGCGGATGGGCTACAACAGCAGAAGACCCCAAAGGGTACCACTCATCTCCACTACAAATAGGAAAAAGAGGCTAAAATTTGCACAAGCTCACCAAAATTGGACAGTTGAAGACTGGAAAAATGTTGCCTGGTCTGATGAGTCTCGATTTCTGTTGAGACATTCAGATGGTAGAGTCAGAATGGCGTAAACAGAATGAGAACATGGATCCATCATGCCTTGTTACCACTGTGCAGGCTGGTGGTGGTGGTGTAATGGTGTGGGGGATGTTTTCTTGGCACACTTTAGGCCCATTAGTGCCAATTGGGCATCGTTTAAATGCCACGGCCTACCTGAGCATTGTTCCTGACCATGTCCATCCCTTTATGACCCCATTCTCTGATGGCTACTTCCAGAAGGATAATGCACCATGTAACAAAGCTCGAATCATTTCAAATTGGTTTCTTGAACATGACAATGAGTTCACTGTACTAAAATGGCCCCCACAGTCACCAGATCTCAACCCAATAGAGCATCTTTGGGATGTGGTGGAACGGGAGCTTCGTGCCCTGGATGTGCATCCCACAAATCTCCATCAACTGCAAGATGCTATCCTATCAATATGGGCCAACATTTCTAAAGAATGCTTTCAGCACCTTGTTGAATCAATGCCACGTAGAATTAAGGCAGTTCTGAAGGCGAAAAGGGGTCAAACACAGTATTAGTATGGTGTTCCTAATAATCCTTTAGGTGAGTGTATATCAATGACTTCAATGTGTTTAGAGTTCAAATGGTGTTATTTATGACTAAGACAGGTTTAAATTGGCATTGTTCAGCATTTTAAGGCAGTAAGATCATGATCTTTCATGGGGACACAAAAGACACCAAATTGGACTTCTTATCATGGCTACACGACATATGCATTATCAATATTAAGAAAAACGCGACAAGAAATACAACGCATCGAAATCCCCCAAAAAACTATAAGTGTACTTTCTTCACATGAAATATCACCGGACCGGAACTCCGTCCAGTTGACAGATGTGAATGTGATAACTAACGGATACAGTATATTCTCCTCAGAGAAGTTACATGGATTGTATTTCAAGTCAGCAAAACCCTGAAGGCAACACAACCAATTTGTGCATTACAGTAATGAGAATGAAGTTGCATTGTGCATTATGGTATGAGAAATGGGGAGGAATTGTCATGAAGATAGTGTCACAATGCAAATGACCTTAAAGGCTTAAGCTTTCTGTTACTGTTGCACAGTTGCAAGAAAAAAGTATGTGAAGCCCTTGCCGAATCTGTGAAAATCTTAATAATTTTAATTAAGAGGGATCATACAAAATGCATGTTATTTTTTATTTAGTGCTGTCCTGAATAAGATATCTTACCTAAAAGATGTTTACATATAGTCCACAAGACAAAATGACCCGTTCAAAAGTTTGATTTATTGATTTTTAATACTGTGTGTTGTTACCTGGATGATCCAGGATTGTTTTTTTGTGATGGTTGTTCTTGAGTCTCTTCTTTGTCTGGAGCAGTTAAACTGCCAAATGTTCTTCAGTAAAATCCTGCACATTCATCAGCATCTTCTGCATATCTGAACCCTCTCCAGCAGTGACTGTATGATTGTGAGATCCATCTTTTCACACTGAGGATGATCGAGGGACTCAAACTCAACTATTAGAAAAGCCTCAAACATTCACTGATGCTGATATTCATTCATTCAGATATGCAGAAGATGCTGGAAAACTGAAGAATTTGGATTGTTCTGAAGAATAAATATTTAAATATGGATATTTTTCATACACAAGTGTTTAAGAAGGTCTTTATTAAAGGGGTCATAACACACACAGTTTCTGCCAGTCTCATGTTAAGAGTACCTAGAGTAGTACTGCATCCTTCATATTTCTGAAGAGCCTTTAGTTTTATCAGATTTATAAAAGACAGATACGCTGTACCGATTCTTTTCCGAAAACAGGCAAACTCGTGGAGGTGTGCAGTGGGCGAGAGCTAAAGAGTCACAGTAGTCACAGTACACACACACACACACACACACACACACACACACACACACACACACACACACACACACACACACACACACACACACACACATACATATCATGGCATTATCCCTGGATAACTTTCGATGTTGATTCAAGATTCAAGATTCAAGAGTTTTATTTGTCACATACACAGTTATATACAGAATATACAACCGGCAGTGAAATGTAAACAGGTCCGCTCCATGGACAGTGCAAATTCACAGTTAAAAACACAAGGAGGAAATTATATAGAAATAGGATAAAAAAAAGTACTATATATATATATATATATATATATATATATATATATATATATATATATATATATATATATATATATATATATATATATGTCTATATCTGTAGAATTATAAATAATCAAGTCAAGATAAAAAAAGTAAAAATAAGGATAAAGTGGAATAAAATAATTGAAGTAGACTGTGCAGTGAGTAAACTGTAGACTTATAAATATGTGGTTAACAAATGTATAAAAGAGTATAATGTGCAAACAGGTTTATAACAGGTTGTTACACAGTAACAACGAGAACAGAAAGTGCAGTGCAATGTCAGTGTATCGATGTTTATCCTGAAGTGAAGTCACGTGGCGTTAAGTTCAGGAGTCTGATGGCCTGGGGAAGAAGCTTCTCCTGAGTCTCTCAGTTTTGGCCATCAGGCTTGGGCGCGCTACCAGATGGCAGCAGCGTGAAATGAGGGTTTGCAGGGTGATTAGAGTCCTTGATGATTTTAGTAGCTCTACCTTTGCAGCGTTTGGTGTAGACGTCCTGCAGAGACGGGAGAGCTGACCCTGAGATACGCTCGGATAGGCGCCACGACTCTTTGCAGGGCTTTGCGGTCATGACTGGTGCTGTTCCCATACCACGCTGTGATGCACTGAGTTAAAACACTTTCTATCGCCCTAAATAGAAAGTTTTCAGGATAGCTGGTGAAACCCTGAATTTCCTCAGCTGGCGCAGGTGGTACAGTCTTTGCCTGGCTTTTTCACCTGTGTCTGAATGTGAGCAGTCCAGGTCAGGTCCTCGGAGATGTTTACACCCAGGTACTTGAAGCTGCTCACTCTCTCTACTGGTGACCCGCTGATCATGAGGGGAGTATGTCCGTTGCTGTCTCTTCCTGAAGTCCACAATCATTTCTTTGGTCTTGCCAACATTCAGAGAGAGACAGTTGTCCTGGCACCATGATGTTAGATGCTCCACCTCGTCCAAGTATGCCGTCTCATTGTTGTTGGAAATGAGGCCCAGGACAACAGTATCATCAGCAAATTTGATGATAGAGGTGGAGCTGTGTGTGGACAAACAGTCATGCGTGTAGAGAGAGTAGAGCAGGGGACTCAGGACACAGCCCTGTGGAGCTCCCACACTCAGGGTGATGGAGGAGGAGCTGGACTGGCCTATTCTCACCACCTGAGGCCTGCCAGTGAGGAAGTCCTCAATCCAGTGGCAGAGAGAAGGATTCAGGCCGAGATCCAGGAGTTTGGAGGTTAGCTTGGTGGGAACTATGGTGTTAAAGGCTGAGCTATAGTCAATAAATAGCAGCCTTACGTAGTTCCCACTTTTGCTGTCGATGTGAGTGAGGGAGGAGTGGAGAGATGAGAGATGGCATCTTCAGTCGATCTATTGGGACGATAGGCAAACTGAAGAGGGTCCAAAGTGCCAGGAATGAAGGCGCAAATGGTGTTTTTAATGAGTCTCTCAAAGACCTTCATGACTATAGACGTGAGAGCCACTGGACGATAGTCATTTAGGCAAGAGGGTTTACTGTTCTTAGGGACAGGGATGATGGTGGATTTTTTGAAGGAGGTGGGGACCACAGATGTAGCGAGGGACTCATTAAAGATAGATGTAAACAACCCGGCGAGCTGATCAGCACAGGACCGCAGAACACAACCTGAAATACCATCTGGCCCGGCAGCTTTCCTGACGTCCACACGCTTGAGTGCTCTCCGAACTTCATCCTCTGAGACAGAGATCACGTGGTTGTTGCTGCGCTGAGTAATTTCCTCTAACGCGCCACGTGGCGGAGTCGCGTTGCCGCGGTTACAGTCAAAGCGAGCGTAGAAAGAGTTTAACTCGTTCACGAGCAACGGGTCAGCGTTCACCTCTGCAGAGGATTTAGATCCAAGGGAGCAGATGGACCTCAGACCTTGCCACATGCGCCGCGAGTCGTTGAGTTGGAAATGAGACTCCACTCGGTCTTTATAACGGAGTTTTGCGGCTTTAACTGCTCGTCTGAGAGCATAGCAGGACGATCTGTATTCAGTCATATTCCCTGAATGGAGACCGGCGTTGTAAGCGGCAGTGCGTGCGTTCACTGCCGCGCAGATTGAATTGTCCACCCACGGTTTCTGATTTGAGAAGGACGTTATTGTTATTGTTTGCGTGGCTTGCTCTGTAAGCGTGTTGATGAAGCAAAGCGCCACATCTGTGAACTCACTGACGTCGGCTGAACTCGCTCGGAACATGTCCCAGTCAACGTCATCAAGAGCTGCCTGAAACGCGGTCTCTGAGTGGGGCGACCAGCGCTTAACTTCCCGCCTCACCGGGGGTTCCTGGAGGAGCTTTTGTTTGTATTCGGGAGTGAGGAAAATGGCGGCATGATCCGATTTGCCAAACGCTGGAAGTGACCGCACTTTATAGGCGTTCTTAAACGGGGTGTAGCAATGATCCAGTGTGTTTGCTCCTCGTGTGGGGCAGGAGACATGCTGATGAAAGTTTGGCAGGACTTTCTTTAGGTTTGCTTTGTTAAAATCACCCGCGACAATGAATGCCGCGTCGGGATGTTTGTTTATGATGCCGCTGGCAACATCATGAAGGCCAGATAAAGCCAGCGCTGTGTCTGCCTGCGGTGGGATGTAAACGGCGGTCGCGACAACCGCAGAAAACTCCCTCGGCAGATAGAATGGGCGGCAAATGATTGTTAAATGTTCCAGATGAGGCGAGCAGGGCCGCGAGAGAATGGTGATGTTCCTGGGATCGCACCATTTCTGTTGTTCACATTATATGCACTTACACAACGAATGCCAACAAAGCCGATCCTGGGATCGCACCATTTCTGTTGTTCACATTATATGCACTTACACAACGAATGCCAACAAAGCACAGACATTTGATGCGGTTTCACTCACCGCCTGCGGTTTCCACTCATGACCGGGAACAAACAAACACACTTGCACAACTCTGTTGCTACTCCGGAAAAACAAACTGCATCCACTGTTTAACGCTGGGTTTATTTGGGAAGCTGAACAAGGTTATCTTTCCCTCACAACTAGAAACACACTTCTTTAGTGACATAGTTGATTTCGTGGTCTAAAAACAAAATGACAGCGCTGCCGACGGCTCCCGTAACCCGAGCGAAGCTTGTTTATGTGCGTGCTCTTGCTCTCGCTCTGGTTGACACCAGACACACTCATCCAGGACAAGTGCCTATACAAGCAGTTCCACCCTTTATGACGTCAAACAGGGCCATACTCTGGGAAAAAACTTTTAGAAACTTGTTTGAATCCAGGAAATTTTGAAATTTTGGCCGTGTTTAGCATGAGAATCCAACTCTTTAACAGTGTAAATAAACCAGAATGCATGAAATAGCATTATACCCTCCTTTAACCCCCTGAAACCGTATGGATTACTTTTATGATGATGGATGCACTTTTTGGACCTTCAGAATATAATTTTCCATTCACTGCCATTATAAAGCTGGGAAGAGCCAGGGCATTTTTGAATATAACTCTGACTGTATTCGTCTGAAAGAAGAAAGTTATATGCACCTAGGATGGCTTGAGAGTGAGTAAATCATGGGCTAATTTTAATTTTTGTGTGAACCACATACACTGTAAAAAAATTGCCAGGAATTTACAGTATTAAAGAGTATTATTTTACAATAAATTACTGTAGTCAGAAATTTACAGTGAAATTAATGCATGCTGGGTCATTTTCCTACGAATTACTGTTAATTAACAGCAAAATTATGCTGACATCACAGTAATGTACTGCTCTTGCTTTACTGTTAATTGTCTTTAACCATGCCACTGTAAAAATTATATTGTTTAGTACTGTAATTGTTTTGAAGTCACCATAATGGTGATCAGTGTTACATTAGCTCAGGATCTTGGATCTTGCATATTCATATTAAAATGTCTGATCGAGCCAAGTCAGAAGTGACAGATGAAAACAGCTGTTAAAACAATGACAAGCCAGAATATAAAATAAGCTAACTGGCTGATTATAAGTTAGTCACGTGATACTATGCATTAACGCTTCATGCATTACTTCAGCATGAAGATTTAACAGTATTCGAGTAGCTGAGATTTATCTTTAAAAGGTCTGACATCATCACTGTAGAAATACAGTATGATACTGTAAATTTTACAAAAACAAATTCCAAGAGTGCAGTTAGAGAGGAGTCCTACTGTGGAATTACTGTGAAAGTCATGCAGTTGTTAACCTGGAATATACGGTAATTTCACACTAACATTTTTAACAACCAGTACTTTGTACCAGTACTGTAAAATAAAGTGCAATATATATATATATATATATATATATATATATATATATATATATATATATATATATATATATATATATATATATATATATATATATTGTGAAGTGTGCGAATGACATCACAGTAAATAACAGAAGTCGAGAGTAGTCCCAGAGAAGGAGATGACCCCAGTTCACCGTGCTTTCACTTAAAGCGTGCAGGGGAGGAGAAGGAGGAGGTTTCAGAGAGCAGTCACTCCTCCCTGGGCTGGATTTGGATGTTGATGTGCAGCCGTTCAAACACTAGAACTTTCTCTTCACACTTTATCAACAACAAATCCCTTCATTTACTCAGACTGAGCTGGTTAACATGCTTCATCCGTGAGCACCTCAGCGCAGGACTCTCAGTTATTCTTCATTTCTATTTATTTAGGCTATCAGATTAAATCAACAGGTGACTCGCGTGATGCCCAGCCAGACTCTGCGCCCGCGACTCTGCGTCCTGGAGAAGGGCGAGAACGGATACGGCTTCCATCTGCACGGAGAGAAGGGTAAAAGCGGCCAGTTCATTCGCCTGGTGGAGCCCGACTCCCCCGCCGAGCTGTCCGGTCTGCGCGCTGGCGACCGGCTGGTGTTCGTTAACGGAGAGCGCGTGGAGAGCGACAGCCACCAGCAGGTCGTGGCGAGGATACGCGCGAGCGCCGGGAGCCTGGAGCTCATCGTGTTGGACGTGGACACCGACGAGCTGCTGAAGAAACACGAGCTGAAGTGTGTGAGGGAGTTTGTCACGGAGGGCATTCCGGTGCCCGAATGTGACGATGAGCCCGAGATCAGCGACGAGATGATGCGGGAGGACTCACCGCCGCCGCCCCCGGTGCCGGAGAGGAACGGAGAGATCATCCCCGTTTACATTCCCGCGGTGGAGAAACGGAGAACATCCGTGAGCTCCGAGACGGTGAGAGACCAACTGAGTATTGATTCATTAAAAAGTATAATGGAAGTAAATATTGCATAGTAATCATTCTCTGATGCTTGCCATAATTGTAACACTTATTGCAGGGCTGGCAACTTTTCACGATTTTTTTTTTTCTTTTTCTAAACCCACATAACTCACAAAACCTTGTAGCCTACTCTGTGATTGTCAAAAATGCGATAACTGAACATAATTTCATTACGTTTACTGACAACTTGTTACAATGTTTACACTGGTGTTTTTATTAGGGCTGGGGAGATTTGATTCATAAACTTGCGATTCGATTCCAATCTCGATTCAATCCGATTCAATATCGATTCATTTGGATGGAAAAAAATTCAATCAACTAATTGTAAACTATACAGGGAACCTATGGAAGCTTGTTTTCCGTCACAGAATAAAAAATAAAAAAGATAGGCTAATTTTTATCTCGCAATTGTGTTTACATCTCACAATTCTGATTTTTATGAGTTTTATATATTCACAAACTTTCTGTCTTTATAACTTGTAATTATGACTTTATATATAAGAGTGTAAAAAAGTTGCTGCCTTAAATTTAAGTACAATCAACTTGGATGTTTAAGTCATTTTGACATCAATTACATTAAACTGACTTAAAAATTAGTTGAATCTTGTATAACTTATGAAAAAGTTGAAAATTGCTTGACTTATTTTGATGAGTTAAAGCAATGTAAAAAATATGTTGTCATAACTTACTGATCATATAATTTTTTACAGTGTATATTTAGCAGAATGCTCCTTTAATTTTTCTAGCTAACTAACAAGATATGGTCACTGAATGGCTTTCCTGAGGTAAATGTAACATTACGTTTACAAGCTGTTTTATTGACGTCTTTTTTGCGGTTGAAACATTGATTGAGCGATTATTACATAAGACATTTTAGTAAGTTGTACTGTATCTTTTAACATACCTTCTGATGTTCATTCATGTTTATTTCGTGCTATGACCAAGCGGCAACCTCCCCCAGTTTCTGTTGAAGCCAATACGGAAGTGACTGCTGTCTGTTAGTCATCGCGTCACCTTAGCTCCCCCCACGTCCCACCTCTTTGCCCATTGTCAGTTATCCGGGCGTGACGCGCGATGATACACTGCCAAGATGGCAACGGCCAGCTCATTTCTACTTTACGCTTCAAAACTGCTCTTCAGAATCCTATGGGTGACGTCACAGACACTATGTCCATATTTTTTTACAGTCTATGGCTATGACTAGTAGTAAAGAGGAAGAGATGATCAGTTCAACTTTAACTGAGGCGCACTCTGTCACGTCACATTAAAACGGTATTTATTGATTGAATTTCATTATATAATTTAAAGAATTTGAACGCTGACACTTTGTGAGAACAGAGTTGGCAGCCTTGCTTTTTGAGAGGATAAGGTGCACACTTATGTTATTTAAGTTTTGATGAAATAAGTAAATAGTTGTCTAACCTAACAGAAAGGTACCAGAAAGTACTATGGTACTAACTAGTATGTTTTTTGTACTTTGTAGTTCCATGGTTTTCTTCTGTGTACTTTAATGCATCATGCAAATACATGGTGTATGGTTATGGTAATTATTTACCATGGTAAATAATGGACGTAAAGAATCCAAATCCTTGTGAAAAAGTACCTAATTGTATTGGGCTTAATTGTATAATTTGAAGATTTGAAGTTCACTTGTAGTTTACTTAAAATCATAAAACTATATTTGGTTACACTTTATTTTACAGTGTCACTGTTACATATGCTACATGCTGTTACTATAGTAATAACAGTAAATTATGCATAATTACATGCAACTAACCCTAAACCAAACCCTAATCCTAACCCTATAGTAAGTACATGTAGTTAATTAATACTTAAATACAGTATATAATTACACTGTAACAATGTAACCATTTATTTTAAGGTGTCTTTGTTACAGTGTAATTATACATTTAAGGTCTATGTAATATTAATTAACTACATGTACTTACTATAGGGGTAGGATGAGGGTTATGGTAGGTAATTATGCATAATTTGCTGTTATTACTATAGTAACAGCATGTAACATATGTAACAATAACACTGTAAAATAAAGTGTTACCATATATTTTTCAAAAAACTACTTGCAGATAATATTACTGAAATAAAAGGCTACTTAAGTGCACTTAAAGAGAGACACTCTCATCACTATTTTTAACACACTTAAGTACACTTTTAAAAAGTGTAATAATGGCAAATTAAAAGTTTTGGTAACACTTTATTTTAAAGTGTCATTGTTACATATGTTACATGTAGTTACTATAATAATAACTATAAATTGGGCATAATTACATGCATCTAACCCTAAACCAAACCCTATAGTAAGTACATGTAGTTAATATTAATCAGTACTTACATGTATAGTTACAGCGTAACAAAGACACCTTAACATTTTCACACCTAAAAAGTTTTAAATCATTGTTTTTGTCATGCTTTAAAATAAGTGCACTCATTTTAATGTGTTGACTAACACACTAAAGCACATGTAAAGAACTTGATTTTAACTCTAGTGTGTTATTCAATATTCAAATTAATATTTTACATGTAGGCCTACTAAACTTCATTGTTACAAATGTGTATTTACAAATATATTTAAATACAAAGAGACATTTGAACTAAATCAACCAGTTGAACTAAATGCATTTCATATAAATTTAAACAAATACATTTTAATTTAATTGCACTTAACATGCAATTTAGCATCTGGAAACATTCACACTTAAGTATATTCATAGTAAGTACTCTAAGTATGATAAAGTGTAGGGAAGTTGTGTAATAATTAGAATCAACCAATAAAAATGTATTGGTTGAACACTAATCTGGTCACATTTGTGCCATTGTAATTTAGTACAATGATATTATGGTATTACCACAGTACTTCTAGTACATTCATGTGATGTCTTGTATAATACACCAATGAAATTCTAGGATATGGTCTTTTGTACATGATCCATGGTAATTTCATAAGAGTCTTTAGAGTACGTATATGTATGTTAATGTAACCACAATGGCACTGCCACAGTCAAACCCTAAACCTAACCCTTAAATCTAAATTTGTCATACTTTATTCTCTGAAAAGTCTAATTGCATCCACCATACGATTCAGTATCATTGCTTTGATGTTTTTGTCCATATGTGCAGTTGAAAAATGGCTTTGTATTCCTCAATTATAACACAGCGCTATGACAACTGTGAAACATACACCTACACACTGTAGTGCACTTGGCAGGTCACATACCTAGTGCTTCTTTAGTCATTGACTGTGGGTGGGTGGCACGTTGAGGAGGACGTCCACCTCAGTTAGTTCTCACAGAAGACAAACAACTCCATTCAGCCTCGATCCTTGAGTAGCTTTAACACACAGATACACACCACAACTAATTACACAGAGCATTATTACCATCATTTAAAGCTGATCATCTGTATGTTCACAAGCTGTCTGAGAAAGATCTTGTTGTGTTTTTCTCACGCATCGCTCTATTTTCTGTCCAGACGGTTGTAACCGCGGTGTCTTTTGTGTGCGTGTGTGTGTGTGTGTGTGAACTGCTGCCATGATAATGATTTGCACATTACTCAAAGAGGAAAAAGGCCAGACTCCAGAACAGCTGGGCTCCCCATGGTGACAGTCCTGTTTACTGCTCAGAACCCCTATTCATTCTCATGTCATCTGCATAACCAAATTACCCAGAATGCCCCTTTGGCATGGTGCGGATCTGTTCTGCTCCCCACCTGCAAACCAACTGCCCTCGTCGATCTCTTGTGTGGCACGTGCACTAGTGTACACTGCTCAGATGGGGGCAGGTGTGTACGAGGATGGCCAGAAGATAATGTCTTCTCTGAGGTTCACATTCTCACAGGGACAATTTTGGGGTCAGTCTGAAAGGAAAGTAGGTTTGTGATACATCAGAGTAGAGCTGCACAATTCTGGATACATTGAGAATCATGATTTGTTTGTTTCAAATAGAGATCACGATTCTCCCACAATTTACTAGAGGTTTTGACAATATGTTAATTGCTGCAGTCAATTTAATTTAATTAATTCGAATGAATTATTTAAAAACAATAGGGTTGAGTGAATGATTCAATGACTCACTCATAAAAACTTCACTTGTTTCATGACTGGATAAATCAGCATTTCTGAACAAATCTCTTGAGTGAATGGTTCAGTGACTCACTCATAAAGACTTCACTTGTTTCATGACTGGATAAATCAGCATTTCTGAACAAATCTCTTAAGTGAATGATTCAATGACTCACTCATAAAGACTTCACTTGTTTCATGACTGGATAAATCAGTGTTTCTGAACAAATCTCTTGAATGAATGATTCAATGACAAATACATTTCACTTGTACACCTACTGGTGTAATGGTGTAATTGATACAGTCATTATTTAAAGCTGCAAGTTGCTTTCAAAAGCTGATTTACTCTATTTTACCATGGACATCAGTGTTTATATCTGAACTATAAACTTTTATCCCAGTACTTCTGTGATAATATTAATGTTTCTAACACAAAAATAACGAAACTGTATGGTTGATAAAACTGCTTGTGTAGCTGTTTTGTATCTTCACATGACAACTGCTCTCTCTGTCTCAGCGGCAGCACCAACACAGATCTGAATGATCAGGTGTGATTTTGTCAAAGGTTTAATAGACAGAGGCGAATCATTGTCATTTAGGTATAAGATCGCGTAGGTGTTTGAATTGAGACCTCAATCTTTTAGCGATGAATCGCGCAGCTCTACATCAGAGAGACGCTACAGAGTGATCACGTTGTTGATACTGCTGCTTTAAACAATTCAAACTTACAATCTAGTTATGCGGGCAACATGCATCAGACTTTGTACTTCATAGTTGATAATCAAAATATTCTGTAGATTTCCTTTGAAACGGTTACTCCTCCTACAGCTTTTGTCCATCAAATCGCAACTGCTTATCAATGCCCTAACAACCACCTAGGAATTAGCGATGTCACAGTTCAGTGTATACATTCACGTACAGTCATACAGTCAGTCACAGGCCATCCACACTCCAATCCAGAAGGGGGCGCACACGGTAATGCAACGTTGTTTGCTAAAAAGAGCAAAAGAAGAGACAATCTTCTGGAGTTCAGATGGCACTAAGTGGCAACCTCCCCCAGTATCTCTTGAAGCCAACACGGATGTAACTTAAACTGCAATTCATCGACTGGCCGCTAGAGACAGGCTCCAAAATAGAGCAGAATCTCATTGAGCCCCATGTTAAATACAGCAGAAAAAAAAACATGTTTACAGCCTGGTACAAAATGTGGTTTTGGTCTATATAGCTAATTGTGCCCTTCATGACAAATGACAACTGTGAGGGGGGGGGGTTATAACTCATTCGTTTACATTATATAAAGCCATAAAGTTCTGCATAATTAAGGGTGTGGCCACTTTGAGTGACAGGTGGATAGCCATTTATCTGCTGTCTGTTAGTCATCGCCATTGTCAGTTATCCGGGAGTGACGCGCGATGACGCGCTGCCAAGATGGCAACGGTGAGCTCGTCTCTACTTTACACTTTCATAACTGCTCTTCAGAATCCTATGGGTGACGTCATGGACACTACGTCCATATTTTTTTTACAGTCTATGGATGGCACGCAAGAGCCAATACGCAGAGTTTCGATTCATTTTTGTGACAAACTTCATGGAAAGGACGACAGAAAGCTTTAAAGTACAAAATAAGCATACTTAAGTGTACTCTTTTTAAATTGCACTTAAGTGGCCTTTTATTTCATTAATATTATATGATCTGCAAGTACAGTTGAAAAAAAAAATGCACTTTTAGGATTTGATGTACACTAGAACTGCACATTAAAGGCACAGTATGTAAGATTTTTTGATTAAAATATCCAAAAACCACTAAAGCAATGTTATATATGTTGTTGTCTTGTGTACTTACATTATCCCAAATGTTTCCAACAATGTTTAAATCAAGAGAAATAAACAATTTTAATCAGGACACGGACCACGTCTGTGCATAGCCTATCAATAACATCACATCGGCTACGCCTTTGATTTGAATAAGCAAAAAATGACATATTGTGCCTTTAAGTACAATTAAGTGCACTTCTTTGTCTCAAGGGTGTACAACCTTCAAACCTTTTTAGCTTTAAAAACTCTTGTTGTAGTTTATATTTGTGAGGAAAATACTCTGACAGTACACATTGTCTCTGTAGTTAAAACAATACAGTCACATTGTCCTATGACACATTGAGTCACTATATATATTGAGTCCAATACTGTCGCTTCCGCTTCTTCAAATCATTTCTCTCAAGTGGCAGAAGGCCAAAAATACATCATATAATGTTCACAGGACTCCACAGGAGTTTATCCTCAGTTAAATATCAACCCTTTAAAACCTGCTGATGTTGCAGTTTCCATCTTTGGGCTTTTGTTAGAGTTGTAATTCTCTGTTGAGCTACAACTGGAGTGTTTGAATAGGAAGAAATGAGAGAACCTGGTCTGTGTTCCGATGTTTTCATGATGATGGTTTTCCTTTTAAAAGCCTGTTGTTTTCCTGTACTGCTCCGAGGGGAAGTCAGAATGAAATCTGCGAAGATAGCAGGGCTGTTTTTCAATCGTGCACAGATGACTGGTCTTACATAAGCCTATTCTCAGAGGCAATTACTTGCGTGGAAGTGCTTTTGTGTTGGGTGAAATCGACTGTGACTCTCCGGGTCAACTGCTGTTTCTTGCGTAACTCCTCTCTCTGTCAGGAAGAAGCACGGGTACGTCACCCTGTGGCACATTTACTCTGGAATCTCAGAAGCTCGCTGATGTACTTCATATGAACTTTCTGTAAGAGCAGGTTGACACAAAAAGGTTTTGACTTGGAGACTTTGAGCTATAATGATTTTGGACATTTCCTGTCAAAAACCATGCCTGAGGCTGGGCTGAACTATATGCTGTTTTTGTTCAGAGGAACCATCAACAGACATTGATTCAAAATGAATCAATAAGAACTAATACTAAGATTAGATTAAAGTGGAAATATAGTTTCCACATTGTTTTTTTATTTATTGATTTGATGGAAAATAACTTTTCTAACTCTAATGCCATTTTGTAACAGAAATTTAAATCGTGAACACTATTAAAATGATCCTGTCCTACAGCTCGTAAAACTAGTGCAATGATGCAGGCTTTGAGTATTAATCACTAAATAAATTTTTTTTGAATCATTGCAATATGGTCTGTAAGGCCTGCTAAAGTCGTTCCAATGGAGTCTAACGATCCGCGGGTTCGGTATTTTCAGTTGGGCAAAAGGATTTTATTCCAATTCATCTTTTATCATAACCGAATTTAGGTTAGAATGCCAATTGATTATTTGGTCATTTATATTTAATAGTTAACACACATTTAATTATTCTGTTTAACCTTTTGTTAAAATTATACCCGTTCATAATCTACTAGAGATGGTTAATAATTCATGAGTAAATCAGAACAAATCAAAATTTAACAATTCATTAACAGTCAGGTAAATGTATAACGTCAATTACATAATCAATTCAAAGATAATCCATACAGAACATCAAATACTCTGAAGTAAAGAATAAAATGTGGATACCTGACTTCTTAAATTACACTCTAAAAAATGCTGGGTTAAAAACTACCCAAGTTGGGTTGAAAATGGACTAACCCAGCGATTGGGTTGTTTTAAGCAAACATTTAACCCAATGACTGGGTTAAAACAATCCAATCGCTGGGTTAGTCCATTTTCAACCCAACTTGGGTTGTTTTTATCCCAGCATTTTTTAGAGTGTACATAACGCTGTGTATCTATAGGGGACACCCAGCGTTATGGGCTGAACGATGTAAAAGTTCCAGCCCTGAAGTTTTTGCAACATCTCCTTAAATACCCAGATAATTCAATAGACTCACCAAATGGTGGTTACTGTAATTATACACTCTAAAAAATGCTGGGTTAAAAACTACCCAAGTTGGGTTGAAAATGGACTAACCTAGTGATTGGGTTGTTTTAACCCAGCGATTGGTTTGTTTTAAGCAAACATTTAACCCAACCGCTGGGTTAAAACAACCCATTTACTGGGTTAAAACAACCCAATCGCTGGATTAGTCCATTTTTAACCCAGCATTTTTTAGTGTGTAATTAGATTTTGGCCCCTTATTCAGGGGCTCACAAATGGGCAATCAGAATTTGTGCTCGAATGGGTTCTCAACATCTGTGAAGGAGGGCACTTATTTACATACAGGAGGCATCCTGAATTGTGGATCTGTCACCTTTTTAATGTCATCCAATATTTTCTCATCTTATAGAACTTCTTGGAGGTTTGTATTATGGTTGGGAGAATGAGGCCATTTTACCAGACGCACTGAGACATTTCAGATAATACTAAATATAGTATAGTTTCTCATTGTACACACTTAATGTTATATAGGTTTTGTATGGGTTTTCATGGAGAGAAAAGACAAGTACAGAGGGTGATGGGCAGAGTGTGAGGGTGAGGTGTGAGTGTATCGGTATGGTGTCTCGGATGGTGCTGCAGGAGAGTGTTCACATGTTAATCCTTAGGAAAGTTCTTTGTTTTTCAGGCCAGACGTCCTGGCATCTGCCTTACTAAATAATGGTCTTGCTTATTTTTATATGCAGTAGCTTGCAAAATCATCACCAGTATATGAATATTCAATGTTAATATAGATATTTGTAGCGTCACCTGCGAGTCACACACTCATGACGGAGCTCAGAGGCACACCAGTGAAGGACGAGAGAGGACCAGGCCTGGACTTTATGTTGTGTTTTGTTTATGTTTTATTATGTGTGTGTGTGTGGCAGCCGTCCGCATCCGTCAGTTTGTTTATTTATTTATTAAAGTCTTTGAATGTTCGCCGGTTCCCACCTCCTCCTTCCCTGATCTTGAACTTCATTACATTGGTGCCGAAACCCGGGAGGAAGGAGGGACATGCTGTCGGAGAGCCCTCGCTGCTGAGGGGGATCGCGGTGCTGAGGAGTTCGGGCAGCACGGATGGATGTTGACCGCGAGTGAAGACCGGTGAGATGGAGAGCTCGCTGCCGGTGCCCCTGGGTCAAGGTGCCTCTGCTCCCTCTCGAGGGCTCTCCGACAGAATGTCCCTCCTTCCTCCTGGGTTTCGGCATTATTCGACATATATTATAAATATAATAAAATATATTTTTATTTTAGTTCACTTAATGTTTATTTTATTTCAAGTAACTATAATAAGGTCAAAAGGTTAACTTCATTAACTTCAAATTAACTTTTAAATATAATCACATTTATAGCATAAGCACTGCGCAGAGAGACAAGATCATGTGATCGGGGTGTTTTTTAAAAGCTGATCTTCAAAGAGGCTGTAGTGAGTGTGTGGGAATCTGTTCTTGGAGCCTCTGGCAGAACAGGCACTCCAGAAAGCTGAGAGTGGTTTCCTCTGATTGTTTTTCATGGATGTGCAGATATCACACACTTCCCCTGTCTTTAAGCACTGATCTAGGAGCAGTGCTCCTGCCCTTGGGCCATCCACAACGACAAGAACATCTGACCCTGAAGCTGTCCTTATTCATTACGAACAAGCTCAGGATCCAGTCTTGTGGCTGCATCCGTGTCACTTGCATTCTTTAGTTTGTCTCAGTAATTATGTAGACGTGTTTGTTAGTTCTAGTGTGTTTAGTGCTTAATTTGACAAGTGCACTTGTTAAAAATGTACTAGTATGCCCTCTTCAAATACACTTAAGTTGCCTTTTAATTCATTAATATATTATATATGCATGTAGTTTCATATATATAAATAATGTGCAATTATTATAATATTAATATATAAAATATATATTAAATAATTCACAATTGAATTCAGTATATATATATATATATATATATATATATATATATATATATATATATATATATATATATATATATATATATATATATAGTGATTAATAACACTGATGATCTCTTCATCACGGCTCCTGTTAGTGGGTGGGATATATTAGGCAGCAAGAGAACATTTTGTCCTCAAAGCTGATGTGTTAGAAGCAGGAAAAATGGGCAAGCGTAAGGATTTGAGCGAGTTTGACAAGGACCAAATTGTGATGGCTAGACAACTAGGATGATGCTTTAAGCAATGTTCTGCTGGGAAACCTTGGGTCCTGCCATCCATGTGGATGTTACTTTGACACGTACCACCTACCTAAGCATTGTTGCAGACCATGTACACCTTTTCATGGAAATGGTATCCCCTGGTGGCTGTGGCTCTTTCAGTAGGATAATGTGCTCTGCCACAAAGCAAAAATGATTCAGGAATGGTTTGAGGAGCACAACAACGAGTTTGAGGTTTTGACTTGGCCTCCAAATTCTCAGATCTCAATCCAATCGTGCATCTGTGGGATGTGCTGAACAAACAAGTCCAATTCAAGCCCACCTCGCAACTTACAGGACTTAAAGGATTTGCTGCTATAAGAATTAAGAAATAATTAAGTAAGTCCCAGAGAGTGTATATAAAGAAGAGGAGGGGGCCTAGTATCGAACCCTGAGGTACCCCTGAGTGGGTTTCTGATGAAATTAAGGCTGTTTGTGCATTTGAGTCAGAACCATGGTATGTTTGCTTGAATGAGGCAGACTTAGGAAGCAACAATGCCAGCTTCCCTGTGAAGTGACTCAAAAATGCTAGTGTGAATGAGCCCTTAGACACTCCTCCCTTCCAGGATACCATGAAAGATCTACCCATGAGGTCGGACTCAAACCAGTCGAGTGGGAGGAGAATGATAGATTTGCTCCAGATAATAGGAATAGACGCTGTACTTAATAGATAATTAAGTAAATAACTGGTCCCAAAAAGTGTAAATAAAGAGCAGGAGGGGGCCGTGTATCAAACCCTGAGGTACTGAACTCTGAGTGCGTTTGATCTTCTGATGGTTAGTTTAGTTAGGCACTTTCACAATAGAGCTTTTGATCTGTTTGACATCAGAGATGTTTTGTTTGGTTGGTATGAAACAAGTTTTTCAAACGCTGGTGTGCACCCGCAAACCACACTGACTCTCACGCTGGTATTGAATGACGCTGTTCGGACCTAGAAGTACAATGTGAAACAAAATCAAACTCAGGCTTATTTATTTGTATGTATACAGAATGTTCAAACCAAATGATTTTTTTTCCCTCTGTGCTACATCTCAGTTTCGTTTAGCCTAGAGCATCTAATAACATTATGTCCTAGAATGTAGCTTTTATTTTTGACTGACTACATTGTTGTCATTGTGAAAGCCAAGGATTCATGTTACACTGTACCTTTAATAAACAAACTCTGTGTGGTATGACTCGAATCGGATGATTGTTAGCATGTAAACACAGACTGTATAGATAGAGGTGGGTGGGTGCAGGTTCCTCTGAAGGTAGTCAGGATTGCTTGTGTGTGTGTGTGTGTGTTCTCCGTCTATTGCCTGGGGTGGAGCTCAGGTCTTTCTATTGTGCCACTGGGCCAGCACTCACAGGGTGGCTGGTCAGAGGAAGGGCAGATGAAGGGGGGTTTTGCCTCTTGGGGGTTGTGGATTAGCAGCTACTACTACACTGTTACATCCCATTTCCTCTTATATGCAGGGTTCACAAACTTCTTCTGACAATAAATACAACCTTTCCCTTTAAAAAAGCCTGACTGGAAAGTGAAAGTCTATCAACCTAAAATAGAGTAGCATCTCCACCCAGGCTGTGGCCAGTGACACTTCTACAAGCACAGCAACATGAAAATAGCTCAGATCAGGATTATGAACACATTTAAACAAATGCAGATTACCACATTTACCTAGTGTAATGACGTACTGTACAACATACTGTCCCATGTTAGTAGGTTGATTAACCTGAACAATTCACTTTTGGCAGAACTGACACATTTCCTACTTCAATCACCCTTTATTACATGTTCACATGTAAAGTCATTACATGCCATTGAAATTAGTTAAACTTAAGAATGCTTTTTGACCTACTTAAGTAGGACTTAAGTACATCTTTATAAGTAGAGACATCTTTATTGTCTTTTAATTTGACACGGTGCACTTTTAAAAAGTGTACTTAAGTGAAAGCCATGAAAGTGTACTCTCTGTGAGTACACTTAAGTAGTATTTTATTTCATGAATAGTATATTATCTACAAGTATAGTAACTATTTTAAGATTTTTACACTACAAGTGCACATCCACTACAAGTAAGCACACAAAAGTATTAGAAGAATATCATGGAACTGTCAAGTACAAAAAACATATTAGTAGTACTTTCTGATACCTTTCTGTAAGTTAGAAGTACACTACAAGTGCACATTTGCTATAATTAAGCACACTTCTTTTTCACAAGCAAAGACAGCAACATAAGAAGTACTACAATACAAAGTGTTATGATAGATAATTAAGTAAATAACTGGTTCCAGAGAGTGTATATAAAGAAGAAGAGGGGGCCTAGTATCGAACCCTGAGGTACTTCGATTGGGTTTCTCACTGCATTTGAGTCAGAACCATGGTATGTTTGCTTGGATACTGCCATGAGGCAGACTTAAGAAGTAACAATGCCAGTTTCCCTGTGAAGTGACTCAAAAACGCTAGTGTGAATGTGCCCTTAGACGCTCCTCCCTTCCAGGGTACCATGAGTTTGGACTCAAACCAGTCGAGTGGAATGAGAGCGATAGATTTGCCCCAGATAAGAGCAATACACTCTGGGCTGTCTGGAGTTCAGTTAAAGACACAATAGGGCTCATTTGTGGGAAATGTTCGTCTATTCAATAGCTCTGATACTATTCCGGGAGAGTTCAGAAATACACCACCTGCTACCAGAACAAGAGTACAACATCATTGTTGACTTAAGAACACATGCTGTTTGTTTTTGTTTTACGTCATCTGTGGTCATGTAGTCTAGAGCTGGGCATGCTTGACAGTGAGGCTGATAATTTGCAGGCCATTTAGTCTAATATGGCTGAACTTTGGACCCGACAGGGTGAAATGAAGCTGTGAATGGAAATGTGTTTCACCTTGTTGAGAAACATCTTTAACTTCTGTGGAAGCTGTAATTTGACTTATCAAGCCTTGCTATCTCTGAACAGATGTGACTTGTGTCATAAAGTCACCATATGAAATTGGACAGGAAATTCCCCAGGGACTTATTTATATATTAGGGCTGTGTAAATATTTATTGTTAGCGGGTTTACTTTCAAGTGCATTCTAGTAAACTGTTGGTCAAGATTGTTGTATAAGAAAACCCACAGAGAATTAAGTCATCACAACTCATCTACCTTATGTGTCTAGATTATACAGCAGTGTTTTCCGACCATCAGCTGATGAGTTAAATCAGGTGTTTGTTTAGAAAGAGTTTGAAAAGAGTTTGGTATGCCTGTTAGTGTGCCTCCAGGAACAGGGTTGGGAAACACTGGCATAAACCACCACGAATTCACCCATCCATCTGCTTGTTCTATGTAGGGTTGTGGTGAAGCTGAAGCCTATCCCAGAGTCACAGGCTTTAGGCAGGGAAACACCAGTATTGTAGTACTTGTGTCAAGACATGATTGGACTCGGACTCACGTCCATCTCAAGTATCAAGTCCAAGACCATATTTTCAGGATCATGTGCACCTGGTGTGGACTCTGACTTGAATAAACTGGTCTTGACTATTCATAGAAAATATGGTCTTGGACTTCTTTTCCGAACTCGACTACTACAACACTGGAGGGAATACTGCAGAGTTTAGCTCCAATCCTAACCAAACACATCTGAATCAGCTAACCAAGGTCTTCAGGATTAGTAGAAAATTCCAAGCAGGCTTGATTGGTCAGGCAGGAGCTAAACTCTGCAGGGCATTGGCCCTTCAGGGAGTAGGGTATTACTGCAATACTGGGGGCTGCAGTTTCAGGACAGCATTTCTAGAACCCTCATTATTTTGTGTGTTCTGGCAGTTTATACTATTTTAGAGCACCTTAGTAACTTTAGTTAACCCCAAACCCTAAATGCAAACGTTGGTAACCCTCTTGATATATTTAGCCTAATTTGTTTTAATATATGAGGCCCGATCTTGTTTTAAATTCTGTTTTGCTGGAAAGAAAGACCTTATTTTTCAACTCAGAAGCAAGTATTTTCTGTGTATGTAACGGCACAAGACTTCCTTTTCATTCCACACCATGGCTTCACGCTTAATGTGTGGCGGTAAAATCAACGTGTAAATGGTAAAACTGTTTGTGCTACAAACTAGCATGTTCATTAGTATGTTAATAAATACATTTTTGTTTCAGATGCCTAACACTGAAAGCTTTACGTCTCTTGCGTTAAAAATAAGGTGGAAAGATAATACAAATTTAATAATTTCTGTGGGTGTAGTCTTTGCATATATTTGTTTTAGGTTTAATCCAGGTCTTCACTGTTGGAGTAGAATTGGCTAGGTGGCAGTGTCACAAAGAACTAGGGTCCTAGAAATGCAGTCTGAGTGGATGTTTACATGACACCATTTTCAAGTTAAACCTGAAAATGCATTTTTGCCGTTCATTTACACTACAATGGTCTGAAAACGCAAACTTTTTAAAATGGGTTTCAAAGTGCACATTTTTGAAAACGATACCGTTATCATCTCTGTGTAAACTACAAAACATGAATTTGTGAAAACGGTGACGTCATGCACATGTGTATTACGTGTTCAGTCTATAGGCACATAGTGTTTCTTTACAAAGTGACATCGCCATCTACTGGCCTGGCATGAATAATACAGGGCTTTAGTTTTCACAGATCCATGTGAACCGGGATCGTTTTGACAACGTTGTCATCTGTACACAAAAAAAGGCAAAGGGAAAACTTTTTTTGTATTGAGTAAATTAGTATTTCCTTCACAAGCAAAGGATGCAAACTCCACACAGAATAGCATTTGATTAGTAAAATAGTTTTTTTTTAAGTATGTAAGCAATGTAGGGGTTTCAAATTCATTGATGACATGATAGTAGAATTGGATGACTGATAAACGTATATCACCATGTAAACTGCAGCTACACACTAGCACTCCTTTGCTAAATGTTTGCCTAGTCAAAGCTGCATAGTATCGGTACAGTCATTTGAATATGTAAAGCTATAATCAAGCTTTATGATTCAGTGTTGTGTAATGTTCTGAGCAAACCTTTATCGGGGAATCACCAGTCATCAAAAAATTCAGTTCAGCTGTTTATTTTTTATGTATCAGAGCAAGAGATGTACATTTTATTTCTTGTTTATTTCCACTCATCTGCATTTTTGCTAGTGCTGCAATGCATAGCATGAGTCTATACACAACTACACACTGTAAAGTATGTAGTTGAAGTTCTAAAGTAGTTCTAAATAGAAGGTTATTGGAGGACATTTTACAAGAAAATACAATTTCAGTCTTTCAATGTCAAAATTTCACATTTAATTCAATGTGTTACTTCTTTGTAATTATTGAAATGTACTAGAAATTTCAAACTGAAAATTGTTTCTACACCATTTTTTTTTTCAGTTCAGAAGGAAATAGACTTTAGCTTCTCCTATAATATGAAATCCGCTGACTCAGTTTACGAAATATGATCTTGCTGTGTCATGAAATTCACAGCCATGAGAACACGTTCAGGAATCTGCTTGTTTGGCTGCACAAAATATGATCAAAATATAAGGAACACAACAACGAGTTTGAGGTGTTGACTTGGCCTCCAAATTCCCCAGATCTCAATCCAATCTAGCATCTGTATGATGTGCTCAACAAACAATCAGATCCATGGAGGCCCCACCTCGTAACTTACAGGACTTAAAGGATCTGCTGCTAACATCTTGGTGCCAGATACCACAGCACACCTTCAGGGGTCTAGTGGAGTCCACGCCTCGACGGGTCAGGGCTGTTTTAGCACCAAAAGGGGGACCAACACAATATTAGGAAGGTGGCCATAATGTTATGACTGATTGGTGTATAAATGTTTAATTTAGATACTATAGATTAATTTGGCAGTCAGATTATCAACACCCTCTAGACAGCTATTTGCTACATATGTATTATGAATGCAAAAATGTTTTTTATAAATTGTTTGTTCTTTAGTGCTGATGCAGAAAAAAAAGAAGCTATTTTCATTGGTTGATGTAGCTAATGGGCATTTGCAATGTATGAAAAAAAACTAAGGTAAAGGTAATCTGGTCCATTTTTCCATTGTATATTTTTGTGATTTTGCTTGAACAGCCTGTTTCAGATCACAGCACAGCATCTCTGTGGAATTGAGGTCAGGATTTGGACATTGTGATATACAGTATATGTCTGTTTGGACATGGGCAGAGATTTACTACTATGATCTGGATCTTTTCTTGGATTTTCACTGACCCAGCCTCAGCTGTGTTTCCAAACATTTAGGCTTTTGACACAATTCATTGGTCCCCCAGTAACTGCAAGTAGTAAAGCAACCCAAAACACATACTTACTTCCTCCATGTTTCAGAGCTTGTAAGATCTTCTGGCGTTGGCAGCTACGGCGATTGTGTCGGGTTGGCAGGGCTGATCTCAGGTCAAGGCCGAGGTTGTGTACACAGGATGTTCTGTTGGAGCCAAACCTCAGTTCCTCCCATTTTCATTTCAATGGTTCCTCCTCACAAGATGGACAGGCTTTTGTGATTGCAGCAGATTCCTCAGATTCCCTGCCCTCTCTGAGATTCCTCCAAACGAGACGCACAACACATCCTCTGTTTCACTGTTGACGGGCCCGTTGTAGGTCGGCGGGAATCGGGATAGAGCAGTGAAACATGTCCCAATGAGGCTGAGCAGTGGAATCAGTCATAAATTTGAAATTGTGATATGGCTTAGTGATATTATCTAATAGCTGTGATTTAATTAAATAAATACACTATATTGCCAAAAATTTTGGGACGCCTGCCTTTACATGCACATGAACTTTAATGACATCCCATTCTTAATCTGTAGGGTTTAATATGGAGTTGGCCCACCCTTTGCAGCTGTAACAGCTTCAACTCTTCTGGGAAGGCTTTCCACAAGGTTTAGGAGTGCGTTTATGGGAATATGTGACCATTCTTCTAGAAGCGCATTTGTGAGGTCGGGCACTGATGTTGGAACACATCTCCACTGCTCTAGAGTCCAGTGGCGGCGAGCTTTACATCACTGCATCCGATGCTTTGCATTGCACTTGGTGATGTAAGGCTTGGATGAGCTGCTCAGTCATGGAAACCCATTCCATGAAGCTCTCTACGCACTGTTCTTGAGCTAATCTGAAGGCCATATGAAGTTTGGAGGTCTGTAGCTATTGACTCTGCAGAAAGTTGGTGACTTCTGCACACTGTGCACCTCAGCATGTGCTGACCTGTGATTTTACGTGGCCTACCACTTCATGTCGGAGTTGCTGTTGTTCCCAATTGCTTCCACTTTGTTATAATACCACTAACAGTTGACCGTGGAATATTTAGTAGTGAGGAAATTTCACGAATGGACTTATTGCACAGGTCCTATCACGGTACTACGCTTGAATTCACTGAGCTCCTGAGAGCGACCCATTCTTTCACAAATGTTTGTAGAAGCGTCTCCATGCCTAGTGCTTGATTTTATTCACCTGTGGCCATGGAAGTGATTGGAACACCTGAATTCAGTGATTTGGAGGGGTGTCCCAATACTTTTGGCAGTATGGTGTATATGCGTGACAATGTGTTCATTTGCACACAAGCTGCTCTACACAATCACCAAAATGTGTTTGGGTCTCTTATAAAGCATTTGGGATTGCAACATGCACCAACCATTTCTTTCAGCAGATTTGTATTGAGGCATTTATAATAGCCTACTATTGGTACTGTAATTCTATTGTTATTCTGTAAAATAAAATTTATATTATTTTTATTAAATAAATTATTTTTTTAAATAACAAGTGTATTAGTACAAGTATTATTACAATAGTAATATTTTTTGTTATAATTATTATTTTTATTATTTTATAATGTGGCCACCTCAATATTTAATGTGGCCTATGTTAACTTAGGAGAGAGAGATTTTTTTAACTGTTCACTTTCTGACAGGTTTGGTTCCTGTAAAGAGTGAACAAGTGATCAACTGATATTGATATTATTTTGATCGCCTATGCTGATATTTTTGAGCGCAGGATGGCTGATATAAATGTATTATGTAATATGTGATATTACATAATATAATTTAATGATAGTAAATTGCTCCAGTAAAATGATACATATTTATACTTCAGATAGAAACTTATTGATTCTTATGACTTATTATTCTATTATAGTATTTTTTTCCACAGATAAATAAATAAATAAATAAATAAATAAATAGCTAAAAACATGAAGAAAACACTGTAACCAACAGTGCATTAAGTAGTCTGGTAAGTTTGTGTGCATTGTGAATCATATTTTCTAAAGAGAAAGGAAATGCTAATTTCACACACATTACACAGTAAATATGAATATGACTAGTCTGGTCCTACCAGACTCTCGTACATTTCATTTGTACAGAGAGTCGGGCCACTCTCCATTGACAAGCGTTAACTTCCTTGAAGGCAGGTACTCTGTTGAAGTTTAAAACTATTGGATCTGCCCAGAGCCACTCTGGATCTGCCATAATCAATCGCTAACGTTTGACGTATATCATCTCAAACTAGCGCACAATATTCAATATTTTATTCAGAATACAAAATAGATGACATATCAAATGTTTAAACTGAGAAAATGTATAATTTTAAGGGAAAAATAAGTTGATTAATTAAATTAAATTAAAAATTTCATGGCATCAACACATCTCAAAAAAGTTGGGACAAGGCCATGTTTCCCACTGTGTGGCATCCCCTCTTTTTTTTTATAACAGTCTGCAAACGTCTGGGGACTGAGGACTGTTGTCCCATTCTTGTCTAATACAGGCTTCTAGTTGCTCAACTGTCCTAGGTCTTCTTTGCCGTGGCCCAGAGAAAACGCCTGCACTTCTGGATCATGTTTAGATATGGCAGAGAGACACTGCCACTCCGAGAGGCTCTTTTTATACCCAATCATGTTGCCAATTGACCTAATAAGTTGCAAATTGGTCCTCCAGCTGTTCCTTATATTTGGCATGACATTTCAAAATGTCTCATTTTCAACATTTGATATATCTATTATTCTATTATGAATAAAATATAAGTTTATGAGATTTGTAAATTATTGCATTCCTTTTTTATTCACAATTTGTACAGTGTCCCAACTTTTTTGGAATCGGGTTTGTATACTGGTCGACCACTAGAGTGAACAGGCTTAAAAAGAAACACATCGGTTTCTATCGTTAGTTTGGTATTTTTCAACGCTGCTTGTCTAAGCAGTAGTAATATGGCATGTTAAATATTTATAATATCGTAGTTAATTTTTTTTTGTGGAAAAATCACAATTGCATTTTTTTTACCAATTCATTTACCCCTAAAACGATGGTTCTCTAAAAGTCATTTTTCAGGTTTTTTTTTTAAATATAATTTTCAAATCAGATGCACTCCATTACTATACCAATGATTGTAGAATGACTAAAGGCCCGTTCGCACCTATCGCACAATAACATTGTTTATTATAAGTGCGTGCTGCAGTTTTGTCGTCTACCACTTTAAATGCTTGAGCTCTTTAAAGCAGGGTGGATTCTGATTGGTTGTCAATGTTTTTATCGTTCATCAGCTGGAAAAACATTTTTTCTGAAAGTGATTCTATTGATATAAAAGGAACTAAGTATGTGTAAAAAAGTATATGAAACGGTGTGAATTGCCAGTTGGCCGGTAACATGTTTATGAATTCTAATAATACAATGTTGTGGGAACATGAATGTGAACAAACGTGAACGACGCTCGGGACAGTTGACAGGCCAACGCTGCATTGTCACAAAAGTTTAAGCCTTGGCAATTTAAACATTCAAGCGTTTTTGACATTGAAAACTTTCAATGAAAACATCCAAGACAACTGTGTCAAATACTGAATTGAGCTCTCTTTCACTTCTTGCACTTGAAAGAATAAAAAGTGTCCTAGTAAATATAGTCGGTTATGTCTTAAATGAATGTGAATAGTTGAGAAAAAACACATAACAGTATCAGTATATTGGATCTGTACATAAGCTCTTAAAGTGACAGCAGCCTAATATTCCTGCTGCTGTTTGTGTCGTTAATATTTATCAAGCAACAAAAGACAGAGAAAATCACTCTATACTCTTGATTAAACAACTTTTTTTTAGTTTAATACATTTTATCTATGTTTTACTATGTTTATCTATGTCTCGATTTACCGGCCAATCTACGTTCCTACTCTCACCTATGGTCATGAGCTGTGGGTCATGACTGAAAGCACAAGATCCCGGATACAGGCGGCCGAAATGAGCTTTCTCCGTAGGGTTGCTGGGCGCTCCCTTAGAGATAGGGTGAGAAGCTCAGTTACTCGGGAGGAGCTCAGAGTAGAGCCGTTGCTCCTCCATATCGAGAGGAGCCAGTTGAGGTGGCTTGGGCATCTATTTCGGATGCCTCCTGGACGCCTTCCCAGGGAGGTGTTTCGGGCATGTCCCACCGGGAGGAGCCCCCGGGGAAGACCTAGGACACGCTGGAGGGATTATGTCTCCCGGCTGGCCTGGGAACGCCTCGGGGTTCCCCCGGAAGAGCTGGAGGAAGTGGCTAGGGAGAGGGAAGTCTGGCCGTCTCTGCTTAGACTGTTGCCCCCACGACCCGGCCCCGGATAAGCGGAAGATAATGGATGGATGGATGGATCTATGTTTTAATCTGCTGAATTTATACAGTGAAGACTTTGCAGTGATTATTTTACATTTGATTACTTTATTAAAGGAACACGCCGACTTTTTGGGACTTTAGCTTATTCACCGTATCCCCCAGAGTTAGATGAGTCCATACATACCATTCTCATCTCCGTGCGTGCCATAACTCTGTCTGATGCACCCACCGCAACATTTTCCTCTTTAGATATTGTGATGTGTATAACATTGTGTACTAAGACCGATGGAAAATGAAAAGTTGTGATTTTCTAGACTGATATGGCTAGGGACTATACTCTCATTCCTGCGTAATAATCAAGGAACTTTGCTGCCATACCATGGGTTCATCAGGTGCAATGATATTACGCAGCGCCTGAAAATAGTCCCCAGCACGCTCTCTGTGCAAGCAGGTTGTCATGTTGGTTATGTTGACGGAAGTTCACCTATTTTCAGGCACTATATAATATCATTGCGCTGTTGCGAAGGAATAATATGTAGTATATAGAGTATAGTTCCTAGCCATATCTGTCAGTCTTAGTATACGATGTAACTATACACATCACAACATGTAAAGAGGAAAATGCTGGTGTTATTTTGTCACTTATTGAGCACTAGGCTAGATGGAGCCGTTTACCTCCAGTCTTTGTGCTAAGCTAGGCTAGCGGTGGGTGCGTCAGAGTTATGGCACCCACGAGATGAGAATGAATAAGCTAAAGTCCCAAAAAGTCAGCGTGTTCCTTTAAAGGCACAATATGTAATTTTTCGCCACTAGAGATCACTTATTCAAAACAAAGGTGTAGCTTGATGACACCTTGATTTCACGTAATCATGGGAGCTGTTGTCTTCACCTCTACAGCCGGTTCAAAAGAATCCAACAGGACTCGGGCAGAATCATATTCATGGATGAGCTAAAAAGTTTAAAATGATTTTTAGAACTATACCTTTATCATTATCATAATAGTTTTAGTGTGGACTATTCTTTTACATTTAGAATGATTATTAAAACGTTATAGTTATAGACATAAAGGCATTAAAAGCTATTCAAGCCATTATGCTATTAAGTGATATACATTATTTAACCAAATTTATCAACATTTCACTGGTGTTTCAATGCGTTTGCTCCATAATTATGTAATCCACTGATTCTTGATTGGTTTAATCAAGTGGGCAGAATTATCTTTTTTTCTTTTTTCTCTTGACTTGATTATTTATAATTCTACAGATATATATATATATATATATATATATATATATATATATATATATATATATATATATATATATATATATATATATATATATATATATATATATAGTACTTTTATTCTATTTCTATATAATTTCCTCCTTGTGTTTTTAACTGTGAATTTGCACTGTCCAAGGAGTGGACCTGTTTACATTTCACTGCCGGTTGTATATTCTGTATATAACTGTGTATGTGACAAATAAAACTCTTGAATCTTGAATCTCTTGAATCTTGAATCAGATCCTGTTGTGTTGTAATTTATTTATAGACTGCGGAATTGAGGCGAAATGAGGGAAAAGCAGCAGAACTGTTCACCAGGGCAGGTTACACCCCTCACAGACTGATTCGTCTACATGACGTCCACCTGTCCTCCGCCGGACTGACTGACGGCGCTGTGATGGAGCGTGTGAGTTGTGCTGTGGTTCAGGGCGGGTGAAGGCGGGTGGTGTTCCGCATTGTTTCTGACAGTGGAAAGCAGGTGTGGTCCACAGGAAGTCCAGCTCTTCCTGCGCTGGAGCCGAACAGAGAGGAAGTGCTGCCGTAGCACCGTGTGTAAGAGTGACAATGCTGGGAGGAGCAGAAGGCTCTGCGCTGGTGCTTTAATTATAATCACGTTTTCACTGTTACTTTTGCTTATATTTGCTGTCAGCCATAGGAACAATCCTCTGAAGTATTAAACATTTAAACATCCCAGAATAATTAGCGTTTTCATTTGTGTCAAACTAAATATGGCGCCGACTCTGACTAAGGTGTATTGTGCCCACCAGGAAAGTTGTTTTCACTTATGATTAAGGGTGTGATGACAAAACTAACTGTGTTGAAATCTCTTGGCCAAATACAATCAGCAGCGCATTAAACACAAATAGCAGTTTGAAACACTGTCCAAAGAACTATAAAAAGACCTAACTTGCTGAACGTAGCGGAAGGGTGTTTTTTTCCTGGATGACAATGCACTGACCCGTGTGCCGTCTGAGAACAGTGAGGGGCGGCTCATGATCAGGTGACCTCATCCTGTGCGCCGTCCACATTCAGGACAAAGGGAAAACATCCTTATGTCTGGGTCTATTCCTCTGTCCAGTACAACAACCCTTTGCTTGTGTTGAATATGCTTTTAGTGTAATTCCAATTTTAAAAGTATTTGCAAAAATCTGTAGTTGCAGATAATATAATATTGATGAAATAAAAGGCCACTTAAGTGCACTTAAAGTGTCCACAATACTCTCTCCACAATGCACTATTGAATTCAACTAATTTCCTTTCATATTAATTTAACATTTTGTATTGGCGTAAATGTATTAAAACTATAATACATTTTATTTTTAATTGTAAATAACATGCAAATTCTAAAAACATTACATTCAGTTTGTACTCATGTATATTCTTTCAAAACATATATTTCTGTAATAAAAGTATGCTTAAGTATATTTCTGTGGTCAACCGGCAGACAGTGGCATGAATATTAGGTATTAAGTGCTCTTATTTGTGCCTTATGCAACATAATTGCGGTCATTTTGATTTGTTCAAATTAGTATAATCAGGCTTACTTTTTGGATTCAAATTAGATTAGTCGTGTTTTTTAATTTATGACCAGTCTTTTTAAAAAATGAGATCGCTTAACTTGTAAGACTAGTCTGAGCAGTTTATGCAACCTGCCACAGGTTTTAATGAGGTCTTCTTGGCTTCTGAAGTTACTAGTGTATGCTCTTTAAGATACTATATAAGACTATATTCTATAAGATGAAGGCCACAGACATCCTGCATTCCAGTGGCACTCGCTTGTGTTGCGTTGTGCTGATGTTGTGTTTGTTGTGTTGTGTCTGTCCTGCAGGACTTGAAATCTGAGCTCAGACCGCGGCTCTGTGCCATCAAGAAAGGCTCCAATGGTTTTGGCTTTAACCTGCACAGTGAGAAGTCCAGACCCGGCCAGTACATCAGGGCTGTAGATGACGAGTCGCCGGCACAGAGGTCTGGCCTGAGGCCCAAAGACCGGATAATACAGGTACAAGACACACTAGACATGCTGCAAACCCTGTGAACTGTCTCACTTTACTGCATACATAGACACCCTTGTGAAAAACAAGTAGCATGCATGCTAAAAAATGCTGGGCTGTTTCAACTCATGTTTGGGTCAACAAACCAAGTTGTTGGTTTATTTTAAAGTTAATTTAAACAAACGGTTGTCCATATTTGACCCAAACATGGGTTGAAACAACCCAGCATTTTTTAGAGTGTACTTTTAAAAAGAGCACTTATTATGGAAATATTATAATTGAGAGCGAACTGGATATAATATTTCTGTGCATGTAATTGCTAATTTTAATATATTAAAAAACTTAAGTGTAAGAAACATGAAAAAATGCTGTTGAAGTGCTCTTAAGTGTGTTAAGAAACATGAAGATATGCACTAAGTGCACTTAAGTGTGTTAAGAAACATGAAAGTGTGCTCTGTTTAAGTGCACTTCAGTGTGTTATGAAACATGAAAGTGTGCTGTGTTGAAGTACACTTAAGTGTCTTAAGAAACATAAAAAATGCTGTTGAAGTGCACTTAAGTATGTTAAGAAACATGAAGACATGCTCTAAGTGCACTTAAGTGTGTTAAGGAACGTGAAAGTGTGCTCTGTTTAAGTGCACTTAAGTGTGTTAAGGAACGTGAAAGTGTGCTCTGTTTAAGTGCACTTAAGTGTGTTAAGGAACGTGAAAGTGTGCTCTGTTTAAGTGCACTTAAGTGTGTTAAAAAACAGGAAAGTGTGCTCTGTTTAAGTGCACTTAAGTGTGTTAAAAAACAGGAAAGTGTGCTGTGTTTAAGTGCACTTAAGTGTGTTAAGAAATATGAAAAATTGCTCTGTTTAAGTGTACTTAAGTGTGTTAAGAAACATGAAAAATGTTGTTGAAGTACACTTAAGTGTCTTAAATATAAAAATGCTGTTTAAGTGCACTTAAGTGTGTTAAGAAACATGAAAAATGTTGTTGAAGTACACTTAAGTGTCTTAAATATAAAAATGCTGTTTAAGTGCACTTAAGTGTGTTAAGAAACATGAAAGTGTGCTCTGTTTAAGTGCACTTAAGTGTGTTAAGAAACATGAAAGTGTGCTCTGTTTAAGTGCACTTAAGAGGCCTTTAACTTTTGTAATATATTATCTGCAAGAATGCATTTTAAAAATTAAACTTTTAAGATTTGAAGTGCACTAAAAGTACACATTCAATACAGTTAAGCTCATTTCTTTTTCACATGGGTGTGGTTTTGGGAACGACGGAACTTGTGACCATAGTCTGCTAATGATGCTTTTGGGAAACTCACCCCAGCGCAGTTTTACTAAATATCTTTGGTGAGATAAGCCTTTGGTGTTAGAATAAAACATGATAGATTTATACTTTTCCAAGTATAGTGTTATTATGACTCGGAAAGACTGCTCCTGGAAGGGAAATTTGTACATTGTGCAACTTTTTAAAGCTTATCCTGTCTGAGAACAGAGAAGCAGAGACAAATGGGACAGAAGTGAAACATGGGCAAGAGTCCTAGAATTGAGCACATCACCCTCATGAACATTAGAGAGTCAAACAAGAAGCCACGAGCAATACTCAATAATCATATTACTAAAATTGGAGACTCTGCTTGTGTTCTTGTACATGTACTGTGTAAGATACACCATACCAGGTAAAATTCTGGACACACTTGGCTGAATTTATGTGAATTTATGTCAGGGCTCCATACTGTCTAAATAGAAAAATGAGAAGTAACTTCAGGATTGCCCAACTTTTTTTGATTAAGCACTTCCATAAAAAAACACTTAGTATGTCATAGCATAATGAACAGTGCAGCACTGACCAGTTTCAAAGCGTGATGTGATGTAAACTGTTTCAGTTTGGTATACAATCCTGCTTTTCAAATCCCTATCAGACCCTCAAATGAACCACGGTTCAAGGTAAGACACTACAGGTGAATAGGATAAAAATTTTAACTAATAGCTATAACTACAGCTATCATCACAGTACATTAAGACAATTATTATCTAATACAAGTTTTGTGAAATATCGTTTAAATGTGGAAATTAGGCATTATCTAAGTAAATATGTACCAATTTGCATCATTTTCCAGAAAGTAACCTGAACCTTGGATAAATCCAGGTTCAAAATTCGATTTCTCTTTTTTTTAATTCCGTCAGCGGCCAGAAAAACAAAAATGTTGTTAGGTATAAAATGTTGTATAAATTAGGCGAATGATATATACACGCTGTAAAAACATTCAGAATATAGATAGGAATAAAAATGTGAAGTTTGGTGCATGTAAGTGCTACTGAAGTGAAGATTTTTGGCTCAGTCTGTCAGAATTTTTTTTAGAAGAATATCTAGTTCAGGCATAAAACTCTAGAGGGCACAGTCACATCGGTCCTTTACATGCAATCTGCAAGCAATCACATCATTAATGCATGGCTCAAGCTGATCCTGCAGTCAATGAGATTGCTTGCTCAACAATTAAATAGTCTGGTTCAGTGTTTGCTGTAGGCTAGAGTTCCTCTGAGACCCTCCACCTCCCCCAGTTCCACCTGCCTAGATCTGCTACAGGATTTATGTATGTCTATTCAGGCGTCGGGTCAGAGGTCACTCTTCCACTGGAACTCGACTCGCCGTTACCAGAAGCCAGTGATTACAGTTTATAAAGTTATAAATATGGATATTTTTCTTACACATACACATGGCCTCACTTCAGAAGGCCTTTATTAACCCCCGAAGCCATATGGATTACTTTTAGGGTAGATGGTTTTTTGGGCTTCAAAATCTCGTCCTCTATTCACTGTGTTTGGCTGAAAGAAGAATGTCATATACACCTAGGATGACTTGAGGGTGAGTAAATCATGGGATAATGGCATAGACTAGTCTGAAAGAAGACAATGGAATCTAAAATATTAAAATAAAAAATATTTTTTTCCTGTAGTGTCTTGCCTTAAATTAATAAAAAAGAGCCCCCCAAACATTCAGAGCATGAGGGCATAAAATGTCCCTGAGTTTTTATATCTATAACAGATGATACAGTTAAGCAGTATCACATGAACAAGAGTGCTGTGCTTTTTGAATGTCAGCACGATTGGAAAATGTGATATTGATTTTATACATAACAGCCTGGCAAACACAACTCCATTGTAAAAAAAAATTGTGTTCACTGATTGTTCAATAAACAAGAAATTAATATTAAGAAACGTACATTTTAGACACATTTTATTGTCTGTTTTTACTCTATTTCGCCATGAAAATGGTTCCAATCAAAGCCACATCAGAACTGTTGTATGCCTTTATAAGCAACACACAATGGTGCTTCATTCCTGAATGCATTCAAATGCTTGTATGTAATAATCCTGTAGACAATGTGTATAATACTAAAAATAAAGAATGAGTAGGTGTATGTTTCTGTAGGTTTTTCTCTGTCCGGTTCTTGTGTGAGTTGGAGTTCTTGAGTTTGGCCGCTCCATCCGGAGTGAGAGCCTCAGAAAGGCCACCAGTGAACGAGTGAAGGGAGGGAAGGAAGCAGAGGGAGGAGAGGGATGGAGGGGTCTTTGTTGTCCCAGAGGGGCCTCCAGGCCTCCTTCTGTGAGCCGGGCTCTTTGTGTTGGACAGGCAGCTATTGTTCCTGCTGAGCGCACATTGTCCGTTTCCTCTCTGGGACTGAGCTCCACTAACAGACACACCCGCATTTCACATATAGACACACAAGTGGACAGATCTGTTCCCAGAGCACCTCGCATCTCACCTAAACTCATTACAACATGCCAGCGCTGGCCTTTCTTTATCAAAATTGATCATTTTGATATTATTTTCAATGAAAATACTCTCCATTCATCTTAGAAGAAAAGGTTCTATATGGAACCTTAAAGGGTTCTGTCAGGTGCTTCATATATAGAACCTTTTCTATATATGGGATCATGGGATCATTTTATGGATTTAGTGTAAATTATAATATTGACAGCTAGTGGTTGAAATGGGTACTGCAATCTAAATTCAAACTATTGGAGGAGCCTCCCCCGCCCCCTCCTCCTCAGACTGGACGCTCATATGGGTTGCCAGATTAAGGACACACAACAAGAGCGAGTGCAATTGACAATGAAAGCACAGAACGCGTTTTTGCAGCGAGAGGTGCCTTTTTTGAATAGATTTCGGTTGGCAAAGAGCATTATGCACGCTGCTTATGCGCCCCAGGCGCCTCGTGTTTTAGAAGGGGCGCTCTGAGTGCACAAAGTTGAAAAAAATCAACTCTGAGCGGAAAAGTGCCCGACGTTATCGTGTTGTTTTTTTTTCTATTGTCCAATCAAATGAATGACGAGGCAGGCCTTCCGTTGTGGTGAACGTTACCTTGATTAGAATGACAGGACAGCTGATTTGGGGGTTTCCTAGCAACATAAAAAAAAAAAAAAAAAACTGCAGCGTTCTGAAAAACGCGTTCTGTGTGATTACTCTGTAAGTTGATGAGTTGATTTATCCGCGTTTTAATATGCTCCCGTTCATAGAGATTAATAGATGGATGCTGAGGCTTTTTAGGATGGGTAGAATCTGCGATCTCTGACTCAGTTTGTTTGCTGGCTTCTATAGCTGTAATACACTGTGTTTTCCACCAACTGGCAACCGGTGATGTCGAAATGCTATTGGGTAAACTGGCAGTGGGCGGAATCACACAGACCAAAACAAAAACAGACATTCTGGCACGAAACGCACATTTTGAAGTAGAATAACTGGCTGTAGCATTGTTTTTTTTTTCTTCAGAGAAACAAGTATGTGACCTTAGCATGTTTCCTAAATACAGTTGTGGTCAGAATTATTGGTAAATATAAACATGGCTGTAAAAATAAATCTGCATTGTTTATCCTTTTGATCTTTAATTTAAAAAATTCACAGATCTAGCCTTTCATTGAAGTAAAAGAATTTAAAGTTTCTTTCAAAAGATTTCCCCCCAATCACAAATGTTTTTCTCCAAAACATGTTGGACACAAATTTTGGCACCACTAGAAATATCTCTGAAGTATATTCCCATTAATAGTTAAAATTCTTAGCACACCAGGGTGACTAGGAACATGAAATTATCCAGCCATGATGTCCTGTTCCACAGGAGTATAAATATGAGGATAAATATGAGGAAACAAAGGCCAAATTCCCTTAATCATTCATCACAATGAGTAAAACCAAAGAATATAGTTCTGATGTGCAGCAAAAGATTGTTGAGCTTCACAAAATAGAAAGTGGCTGTAAGAAAATCACGAAAGTATTGAAAATCCCCATTTCCACCATCAGGGCAATAATTCAGAAGTTCAGAAGTTCAACTAAAGATGTCATGAATCTGCCTGGAAGAGGACGCGTGTCTATATCGTCCTAATGCACAGCGAGGAGGAGAGTCTGAGTGGACAAAGACTCTCCAAGGATGACAGATGGAGAATCACAGAGATTAGTTGAGTCGTGGGGTCAGAAAGACTAAAAAACGTCTCGGTTACGTATGGTAACCCTCGTTCCCTGAAGGAGGGAACGGAGACGTACGTCGGACGTCACCGACGAATTGGGATCACTTCAGGAGCCCCTAACAGCTTCGAGATATAGAGAACAGGCCAATGAGAATTGGCGTGCGAGATTTGCATCTCGCGCTCCGCCCAGCGTCAGCGGTATAAAGCGGAAGTGAAATGCACGCGTTTGTTTTTCACTGAGGAGCCGAACTACTGACTCGGCCTGCAGTGATGGTACAGCAATTGTGGCGACGGGGCGTGCGTCTCCGTTCCCTCCTTCAGGGAACGAGGGTTACCATACGTAACCGAGGCGTTCCCTTTCAGTCGGTCACGCGTTCGGCGTCGTCGGCGTCACCGGCGCAATTGGGATCCTTTGGAACACGCCACAGTTGCTACCACTTCCAGCGCCCTGGGAAAGCCCCTCAGACCCGGCTGTTCCGGGCGGGAAATTCACGCAGGGAGAGTCAGCTGCTGTTCCGCAAGACCAACTCAGCCGACTATTGGATAACGCTGGGAAAGCGTGCCCGGGGCGCTGCGGAAGCCACATCATGCCGGAGGGAGTTACCATGTGGAGAATACACGTATGGACTGGCCGTGGGCAGTGCTACATCTGGAAGCCCCAGGGGTGGCTCCGGCCATTTAGGCGGGGTCCACACCACACTGAGACGGCAGAGAGGAAAGACACGAGCTCGCGAAGGGAGACTTACCGTGGAGAATACACATATGGGACCGCCGTGGGGTCACAACATATGGAACAGCCTAACACAAGTTCCACCAATGCTTACGGCGTTAGGCCTGGCGTCGGACGCTCGCCACGTCCGACTGCCGAGGTTGCGGAGGACTCGACAGGGTTCGCCATACTGGGAACTCGACTGGAGCATATAAGCGCACGTATCCGTTCCATGGGGAAGGGAGTGGCGCAGCAAGCCGACACTTTAGAACGGGCACTTCGGTGTTACTGACTATGGGAAGTGAGCACACAGGAAGATACCGGCTCTACACGTGAGGCTATAGAACCTAGCGAGCGTGTTAGGTGTCGCCCAGCCCGCAGCCCTACAAATATCTGCCAGCGAGGCGCCACGAGCCAGCGCCCAGGAAGAAGCTACACCCCTGGTGGAGTGGGCTCTTAACCTGAGCGGGCAGGGCACGTCTTGGGTTTCATACGCCAAGACGATGGCATCCACTATCCAGTGGGCCATCCTCTGCTTGGAGACAGCCTTTCCCTTCTGCTGTCCTCCATAACAGACGAAGAGCTGTTCTGAGGTCCTGAAGCTTTGCGTTCTGTCCACGTAAGTCCGCAAAGCGCGGATGGGACAGAGAAAAGCTAGGGCTGGGTCTGCCTCCTCTGAAGGCAGCGCTTGCAGGCTCACCACCTGGTCCCGGAAAGGAGTGGTGGGAACCTTGGGCACATATCCCGGCCGGGGTCTCAGGATTACGTGAGAGTTACCAGGCCCGAATTCCAGGCACGATTAAATCGACCGAAAATGCCTGCAGGTCCCCTACCCTCTTGATGGAGGCCAATGCAGTCAGGAGTACTGTCTTCAGAGACAGAATTTTTAACTCAGCTGACTGCAAAGGCTCAAAGGGAGGCCTCTGCAGTGCGGTCAGCACCAGAGACAGGTCCCAAGAGGGTATAGAGAGAGGGCGAGGCGGATTCAGTCTCCTCGCCCCCCTCAGGAACCTGACGATCAGATCGTGCTTCCCTAAGGACTTTCCGCCTACGTAGTCATGATTGGCGGCGATGGCGGCCACATGTGGTAGAGGTGGAGGGAGACAGCCTTCGCTCCAACCCGTCTTGTAGGAAGGAAAGCACAGAACTGACCGAACACCTTCGGGGGTTTTCTCGGCGAGAAGAGCACCATTCGACGAACAGGTTCCACTTCAGCGCGTGAGGTGCCTTGTAGAGGGCGCTCTAGCGGAAGTAATGGTGTCTACCACAGCTTGTGGCAGACCGCCTAGAACCTCCGCGTCCCGTCCAGGGACCAGACATGGAGTTTCCAGAGGTCCGGACGCGGGTGCCAGAGGGTGCCCCGTCTCTGAGTCAGGAGGTCCTTCCTCAGAGGAATGGGCCAAGGAGGTGCTGTCGCGAGGAGCACTAGTTCCGAAAACCAAGTCCTGTTGGGCCAGTACGGAGCGACCAACAGGACCTGCTCCTTGTCCTCCCTGACCTTGCACAGTGTTTGTGCAAGAAGGCTCACTGGGGCGCGATATTTGCGTAGGCCCGGGGCCAGCTGTGTGCCAGCGCATCCGAACCGAGGTCCCCTCGGTCAGGGAATAGAACAGCTGGCAGTGGGTGGAGTCCGGGGCGGCAAACAGATCTACCTGCGCGGCCCCGAAGCGACTCCAGATCAGCTGGACCACCTGGGGATGGAGTCTCCACTCTCCCGGGAGCACTGGCTGTCGTGAGAGCTCGTCGGCCGCACGATTGAGCAGGCCCGGAATATGAATGGCACGAAGTGACCTCAGATGCTTCTGACTCCATAGGAGGAGATGGCGGGCGAAGTTGTGACATGCGACGGGGCGTGAGACCACCCTGTTTGTTGATGTGCGCAGCGGCGCGGTGCTGTCCGTGACGGACCAGAACGTGCTTGCCTCTGAGCGGCGTTTTGAAGCGGCTGAGTGCAAGACGAACTGCTAACAACTCCAGGCAATTGATATGCCATTGCAGTTGGGGCCCGTCCACAGACCCGACACTGCAAGCCCGTTGTACGTGGCACCCCAGCCGGTGGATGAGGCATCCGTGGAGACAACAGCATGCCTGGACACTTGTTCTAGAAACACGCCTGCCCGTAGAAATGAAGGGTCCGACCACGGGCTGAAGGTTTGGCGGCATCTCGGCGTCACTTGGACACGGAGAGTTCCGCTGCGCCACGCCCATCTCGGGACCCGGTCGTGGAGCCAGCATTGAAGCGGTCTCATATGAAGCAATCCCAGCGGCGTTACTGCGGCTGCGGGCGCCATATGCCCCAGGAGCCTCTGAAAATGTTTCAGTGGTACCGCTATCCTGCGTTCGAGCGAGTTCACGCAGTTCAACACTGACTGGGCGCGCTCCTCGGTGAGGTGCGCCGTCCGGCGACGAGTCTATCTCCATCCCGAGAAAGAGATCCTCTGCGAGGGCAGAGTTTGCTCTTCTCCCAGTTGACCTGAAGCCCCAACCGGCAAAGGTGGCGGAGCACCATGTCCCTGTGTTCGCACAACTGCTCTCGCGACTGGGCAGGATCAGCCAGTCGTCGAGGTAGTTGAGAATCACGAACACCACGCTCTCATGGGAGCAATGGCGCCTCCGCGACTTTCGTGAAGACGCGGGCGACAGGGCCAGCCGAAGGGTAGGACCTTGTACTGATATGCTCGTCCGTCGAATGCAAAGCGTAGGAACGGTCTGTGTCGAGGAGAATCGAGACATGAAAGTACGGCGTCCTTCAGGTCGATCGCTGCAAACCAATCTTGGGGACGGACGCACCTGAAGATGCGTTTCTGCGTTAACATCCTGAACGGCAGCCTGTGAAGGGACTGGTTCAGAAGTCGCAGATCCAAGATCGGTCGTAACCCGCCGCTTTTCTTGGGTACAATGAAGTACGGGCTGTAGAAGCCGGTCTTCATATCGGCTGGAGGACCGGCTCTATCGCGTCCTTCGCCAGTAGGACTGCGATCTCCGCCTGGAGCACAGGGGCATTCTCCTTCGTCACGGAGGTGAAGTGAACGCCCTGAACTTGGGGGCGCCGGGCGAACTGAATCGCATAGCCGAGTCTGATAGTACGGATGAGCCAGTGAGACGGGCTGGGAAGCGCTAGCCAGGCTCCCAGGAACCGTGCAAGTGGGACCAACGGCACCACAGACGTACCCGCAGCGGGGCAGCGCGGCGGCATGCAGGGACCCGATCACGGGCGGCATGGTAGCGGCCCAAGGTGGGGTCTGAGTGTGCTGTGCAACACTTACCTGCTTCCACTGAGGGGGCACGTGAGTGTGGGAGGCCGTTGGTGGCGTCCCAGACACAGCCGGCACCCCTGCTGGCGATAAGAGAGCGCCTGAGGGTGACAAGGCATGGAAGCGTCGAACACCGCCAAGCGCACTCTCTTGGCACCCAGAGATTCCGAAACTGCTCTTTTATTGACAATTTGGGTGCCGCTAGCACTGGGGCTAGCGGCGGAACAGGATGACACAATATCGCCCCCCGGCCCTCCTCCGGGGAGAGAATGCTGCGGCCGTCTCGAAGAGCAGTCTCCTCCATCTCTGGGTGGCCCGTCTCAGGGTCTCTTACGACGCGCGCTTGCCACCTGGCTTGGCAGCGGCCTGGCGGCTGGGCGTCCTTCCCACGGCCGGCTCCACGCCGGCGCCCGGTGGAGGCTGCTGCTGGGCTGGGGCGGGAGCGGGGCAGCGGCGGGCGGGCGTCCTCGGCGGCGAGCAGCAGGCGGAGGTGCTGCGGCGGCGGCGGGGTGGAAGGCAGCAGCTGACCGCCGGGCAGGATGTATTTTATGGCCTCCGTCTGCCTCTGGGCGGCCGAGAACTGCTGGGCAAAGCTCTCGACCGCGTCGCCGAACAACCCGGCCGGGGAGATGGGGGAGTCCAGGAACCGAGTCTTATCGGTCTCCCTCATGTCGGCCAGGTTGAGCCAGAGATGCCGCTCCTGGACCACTAGAGTGGACATCGCCTGACCAATGGAACGGGCGGTGACTTTCGTCGCCCGGAGGAGCTCTGGGCCAGGGCTACCCTCGTGCATATCCATGAGTGCCTGGGCCTGATGCACCTGAAGCAGCGCCATGGCATGCAAAGCGGGGCGCAGCCTGGCCACAAGACCTGTAAGCCTTCGCAGTCAGACTGGAGGAGAACTTACAGGCCTTGGACGGAGACATGGGTCACCGCGCGCCAATTGGAGGCGGTCGCGGACACAGTTGCATCGCGGCGGCCCGCTCCACGGGCGGGATCCCCACGTACCCCTGGCTTGCCCGCCGTCAAGGGTAGTGAGGAGGAGGGAGCCACCGGTCGGTTCCTGGCACTAAAGGGTGTCGACCACGACCTGGTGAGCTCCTCATGCACCTCCGGGAAGAAAGGTACCGGGCGGGGCGCTGAGAACCAGCGCGCCCGCCCGAAACCAATCGTCCAACCTAGAAGGTTCGGGGCGTGGTGGAGGGTTCCACTCAAGACCGACCTTTCGGCGGCCGGGGAAAGCATAGCCGTCAACTCGGGGTCTGACTCGACCGCTGCCACTCTCCCAGAGGGAGGCAGTGCAGCCGAATCTTCATCCTCCGAGGACTGGAACTCCCCCTCCGATGCAGCGATCGACATCTGCTCCTCCGCCGGGCTCGAAGAGACCACCGGGCGCCCATGGGAGGGCCAGCGGGTCCCTCCGGAAGCTCAACCGGTAGCGGCGCTTGTGAGCGGTTAGGGGCCTGCGGAGGTGCGCTCGGCGGGTTAGCCCTAACCGTAATCCTCAGGTCACCCCGGCCATTCGTCAAAGTAGATCTATTCTGGGGAATAGAGCTAGATCGAGCATGGGTAGGGGACTCCACCTTCACGAATGTAGGCGAGTCTCGACCTGGCGCTGCGATAGTCATGTTCCCACAGTGAGAACACGAACTATCCACAAAGGCTGCCTCAGCGTGCTGTAAGCCCAGGCACGTGATACAGCGATTGTGACCGTCAGCGGGTGACAGGAACGACCGCATCCAGTAGCGCCGCGGGTGGAATGACATCTCGAAAAAGACGCAGTGTCACACCCGTGTAGCTCTCTTTGTGAGGAAAAACGCTCTTTTTTTTTTTGTGCTGAAGCACTCAGGGGAGGACCGCGGCAACACACCGGGAAATAGTGCAGCCCGTGTGTGTGCACTCACAACTCTCTTGCTGTGAGAACAGCAGTTGTTTTTTTCTCCTCTTAATGCAGCAGGGGGCGCGGTCGCGCTGGTTGTGCCGTCTCGCCAACACACGCGTTTCCCTCTCTCTCTGGCCTCTCGTTCTCTCTGTTCTCTCTCTCTCTCTCTCTCTCTCGTTTCGTTCTTCATCAACGCCGTTCGGCTCCGAAGTGAATGACAAACGTGCGTGCATTTCACTTCCGCTTTATACCCGCGACGCGGGGCGGAGCGCGAGATGCAACTCTCGCACGCCAATTCTCATTGGCCTGTTCTCTATATCTCGAAGCTGTTAGGGGCTCCCTGAAGTGATCCCAATTCGTCGGTGATGTCCGACGTACGTCGAACGTGACCGACTGAAAGGGAACTTATCCAACAACCCCTACATCACCACATGTTGTTTGGGAGGGTTTCTCACTCATCCAGAAACAAACTCCACCATATTCAGTTGTCAGACGCGACTGGAACTTCAAACGGGACCTGCTTCTGTGGTTAGATGAAACTAAAAAAGCCACCAGATGTGTTTGGTGCAAGCAGGGATAAAAATGCCCACGGTTAAATATACAGCTGGATCTTAAATGTTGTGGGTCTATTTTTTAGCTGGAGGTCCTGGACATCTTGTTCAGACACATGGAATCATGGATTCTAGCAAAGACCAGCAGATAAAACATCAAAACCTGACGGCCTCTGCTAGAAATCTGATAATGGGCCATGGTTGGATCTTCCATCAGGACAGTGATCCAAAACAAACTTCAAAATCAACACAAAAATGTGTCACTGAGCACAAAATGAAGCTTCTGCCATGACCATCCCAGTCTCCTGACCTGAACCCTATAGAGAATGAGTGGGATGAACTGAATTGAAGAAGCACCAACATGGATCTGGAGGGATTCTGTATGGAGGAATGGTCTCTGATCTCTTGTCAGGTGCTCTCCAAACTCATCAGGCATTTTAGGAGAAGACTCAGAGCTGTTATCTTGAAAAAAAGGAGGCTGCAAAAAGCTGTGTCCAAAAGCTTCAAAAGGATAAACAATGCAGATTTATTTTTACAGCCATATTTGATTAAATTTTTCAAGGGGGCCAATAATTCTGACCACAACTGTCTCTGCAAACATATTATGGTATTTTTGTGCTTTAGTACATAAAAAAAAAATACATACAGCACTTTTAATTTTGTTTTCATTTTAATTGGATTTTGTGAATTAAACATCTCGTAAACATACTTTATCACTGAAAAAAAAGGAAAGAAATATCCTATAAACATGTCAGTGTTATGCAATCATTTCTGACATTTCTCCTTATAAGCATTTTTTTAAAATAAAGGCTCCAAAAGGGAGTTTTGACAGTGATGCCACAGACTAACACAAAAAACCTCTTAAAAGATCTTTGTTTTCAAACATTTTTATAAACGGAACCTATTTTCCAATAAAAGAACATTTTGTCCAGTGGAAAGTTTCTTTATGGAACCTTCACTGACAATAAAGAATCTTTATAGAATCTTTTTGGCATAAGGGTTATTTTAAATTAAGCCAATTTAAAAAAAGAGTGAAATATTAAAGTGAACTCCTGTTTATTCCACGTCTGGCTTGTCCTTCTTGAAGTTTGGCAGTATAAATCACCTTCTACTTTCCTTGTGTTTCAAAGAGGAAAGAAAATATGAGGTCAGAAAAACCAAACGATGAATTTTCATTTTGTGTGCACTTTTCCTTTAAATGCCACCTGAGGTGAAACATACATTGATTTCTCACTCATATTCATTCATTCATGAATAATAAATCAATGCTTATGAATATTTCATATTGTTAAATATTAAATAATAAATATTTCAAATCACAGTTTTCTTCCAAATTCATGCCTCAGCGGGATCCTGTCAGATTTGCCCTTGACATTCCTCCCCATTCAGTTCACACAAACGCCTCTCGTGGTTTTTTTGGCAAACGTGTAATGCATGAATGTTTGTGAATTAAAGACACAGGATATCCTTCCCTCGGACAGCAGGAAAGGAGACTGATAATATTGAAAAATGAATCCTTGCTTTGATAAACACTTTCTTTGTTGGAACAATGAAGATGTGATTAATGCATCTAAAAATAGATTTCAGGGCGATGCCAAAAAGTAACTGTTGTCTGTAGTAAACTTTTGTTTGGAACGACATGAGGGTAAGAATTAACGTTTTTGGGTGAACTATCCCTGTAAGTGTGAGCCCGTGCATGCGTGTGTGAATGCCTTCTGATGTGTCACTGTTTGTTCGCAGGTGAACGGGCTTTCAGTGGAAGGGAAGCAGCATGCAGAGGTGGTGGCCGCTATTAAAGCCGGGGGTGATGACACAACACTCTTGGTCGTAGATCAAGAAACAGATGCTTTCTTCAAGAAGTGTCGAGTGATGCCCACTGCAGAACACCTCACAGGTACAAACACAATATATATACTATCCAGCAGCTGTAACTCTCCATGGCATCTCTGTGTCTGACACAGAGTCATTGTCTGGCAGGGGTCGCTCAGGCAAGCGTGTCTCTCTCGCTGCGCTGGTTTTGGGTTTCCTATTAAGCAATTTAGTTTGTCCGTCTCATTTTGATACCCTGTGCCAACAATCATCAACAGTGCCAACTGCAGCCATGGAAACTGTGTGTGTGTGTGTGTGTGTGTGTGTGTGTGTGTGTGTGTGTGTGTGTGTGTGTGTGTGTGTGTGTGTGTGTGTTTGACACAACTAGATTAGTCATGAGTGAGTGAAGGCACAATGTTTACTCATTGTATTTACCGAGCAAGCGTTTGGCGTCAGCACTAGTGGAAACTTTCCTTAGCTGCTATCACGTTTTATCAGTTCCTCTGACTCCATCTGCTTGAGTGGAAATGGCAGGATTGACCAGATGAAGGCTTTTAGATGTTTAGGTGTTGCTGTTCTCAGTGAGGCTCATTTTATACTCATCAGTGTTGGGGAAAGTTACTTTTAAAAGTAATGCATCGCAATATTTTAATTGCTTTACTTAGTTACTTTTTATGGAAAGTAGTGCGTTACATTACTTTTGAGTTACTTTTTCTCACCTGGGCTGGGCTTGCTTGTTAGTTTTTTATTAACAAAAAATAAAATATAAAAGTTATATTTTTGGCAAATGTAAAAGCCCTTTCACACCAAAAGTGAAATGAATAAGCCTCAGGCTGAAAGAAATTCAAATTCAGGCCTATACAGTAGAGGGCGAAGTAAAAAAAAAAAAACCTTTCAGCTGTGCTGCCATTCTGGATTGAAGAAGAATAGGATGCAGGAGAAGAAAATTCAACAGGCTTACTTTAGCAATACATTTAAAAAAATAAAAATAAAATAAAAAATAAACATAAATGGCTTAGATTGGTTTATAAAGTGAGATTAAACACATAAAGTATAATTGTGTTATTTAGTATATTCAATTATTGCTGGTTTGTGTAATATTCAGAGTTTGCATTTCACTGTGTTTATTAATTTTGAGTAATAATTAATCTGCTTTTTGCAAGTGAGATAATGCCTGTTCACATTTAGTCTAGAACTACAATGGCTTGACATTAACATTTTTGCTAACCAGCCAATGTGGCTAATGGTTTTCCACAGTTACTAGCCACTCAGCATTTTCACTGGCCAAAATGTTGTTTTTGGGAAATTTGTTGTTGGCTATATGTAAATGACCACTGTACACACCCAAATCAAATCTACATGAAATGTATAACATGACAGGCCATCAAACAGGCTCTGATAAGGTTGTGTGTAAAGCTCCTTAATCTAGACAGAGAAACACTAACAGTTGCTTGTCTGAAAAAAAAAAAAAAAAAAAAAAAAGATTTTTGGTGTAAATATAATTTATTCTCAAGCAATATTCAGTGTTCTATCAGCTATGACATATTTAAAGCATATTTTGTGTATGAGCACATACAGTAACCTAGGAAAAAACATATCCATATTTTCATGTGAATTGACAGTTTATTTTATTAAATATCACCTAGATGAACACTTAACAGTTGGTTTTATGACTGTAAGTCATTCTCTTCAGATGCTATTGAAGTTAGAAACATGTATACTAATGTTGTATGTAACTTTAGAGACAGTCCCTGCGAATATCGAACGTCCAACATTTAACGCAAACTTTATGCCAGTCACATCAGATGCACTATTAAGTACTTTTTTTGCTGCTGAAATAGAACAAACACAGTCAATCACTGTATGATGAATGAATCTCCTACGTACATCGCACATACATCTCTGCTTTGTTTATGATGAGAGTGCGCTCTGAACAAAACTCATCTGAACGCCTCTGATTATTAGACATTGCATTCATAAACTCAACAGAATCACATGTGATTGGTTATAATGTGCAACGCGATTATTGTAGATGCCTTTTGAGAAGACAACAATAAAATTCAACCCACCAAAGTCGCTAGTGGGAGTGACTGTGTTACACGCCGCAGCTGAAATACACATGCAAATGGCGGGTTGGCGGGTGTTTACTGTATGTGAAGCCCTGACAATAACTTAAGTTACTTGTCATGTGTTACCCCCAACAGTGATACTCATGATGCCAGAATCACTGTGTTTTCTGTTCACAGTGAGGCGGTGGGATTAGCTGTCACACCCTTCATTAGGCTGTCAACAGGGACAGAAGACTGGGAGCATTAGCTAACAACTAGCAACCTAGCCAACATGGAACGTTCTCATAACGTTCAGGCAAGCTTCTCTCAAACTTATGAACAAACGTTCTTCCAGTAACGTTAATAGAACATTTGCTCAACATGATCTGGTCTTTAATAATGTTCTCACAAAAATGTTATTTATACATTGTTTGTATTCTTTGAACGTCCTTCAAATATTAAGGGTCACCAACTCTCTGGTTTAAACAATGGCTTAAGGTTGGATGGCAAAATCCCCTGTGTTTAATGAACAGCACTCAGTGTGACCATTATTGATGTCACCTGATGTTAATGAGTAAAATCACTGAAGGAAAGAGAAACAAACATTTGAAGTCACCATTATGGTGATCAGTGTTTCCTGTAGCTGGACTCTTGACTCTTGAATGTTTCTGGCTGCAGTATCCCAGCAAGCAATTTTGCGTTTAAAAGACGTCTAATAGCCGTCCATAGCTCTGACGTCTAGGCTAAAACAGCGCAAAATTTGGGCTGTCAGTGGAAATTGAATAAATGTCTAACCATAGCCCAAGAATAGACTAGTCATCTAGAACATGAACTTGTCAAAGAAATTAAACCAAACACCTTGTAATCACTGTTGGCCACTTTTGCTTACATGATGGAATATCACACATCTCGCAAGTTATTTTGGCAAAAATGACATGTTACCAAATTCAAGGTTATTTTGGTTATTGACGGCTATTGCTTGCTGGCATTAGTGTGTTCAGAAAACACATTTACTTTTTCAGAAGTATTTGAGACAGAATACCATCAGGTGATTTAGACTAGAGTTAATTAATGGTGACCTCATCAGGAAGTGATCTGATTCAATGATCACACCTGAAGTCTAACACGGTTTCCACGGGTCTTAAAAAAGCCATAAAAAGTCTTAATTTGACCTTCCACAATGTAAAGCCTTAAAAATGTAAATTATATTCAATATGGCATTCAATTAGGGCCCTATGATTTCTGTGATGTAGAAAATGTGGACGGAATTGCAGTATCCATTCATAAAAATGGAATTCACTGTATAATGCAGAATGTCACAGAATTTGTCATATTTTGGATAAATAAATAAAAAGTAAGCCATTGAAAGCCATCGAGTCTCTTCAGAAAATTTGGAATAATCCACTTGATTCATATTGATTCGTTTTACAATCTCTTTATTAACTTTTTGAAGCGTCAAAGTGGTCATTGCTTAGGCTGTCAATGGAGGGACAGAAGTTTTCCCATTTCATTAAAAATATCTTCATTTTTGTTCTGAAGATTAATGAAAGTCAGTCAAATTTAATTTACCCATTAAAGCAGAGTCCAGGTAAATTAAATAATGAATACAACATATTTCATAAGGCCTTAAATTGAATTGCAAAATTAAATTGCTTGCATTGCAAAAAAAAAAAAAAAAAAAATTTTTCAGGACAAATTCTAAACATCCTTAAATCAAGATTTTACAAGATCAACATTTACTTGATATGCAAAATGAAGAAATGAAGTCTTGTTTTCTAAGAAATTGACCAAAAGTAAGTGAAATTATGCTTAAAACAAGAACAAATATCTGTCATTGGGAATGAAAATTACTTACATTTGAGTAAAACCTTCAATTAAGGTTATTTTTATGAACCCATTGGCAGATATTTGTTCGTTTTAATCATAAAATCACAAGATTTCTCATCTCAAACTTTAAGCTATTTTTGTAAAATTATTTAAAAGGTTATGGAGATTTGTTGGAAATTGTATTTTCAAACTTTGAAGTGTCACTAATAGTGGTGCTTAGACATTTACATTTAAAGAACATACTGACGTGTTATGTTCCCTTCAATTTATTCCTTACATTTTCTTTAATTGGTCTTAAAAGGTCTTAAATGTACCTTCATAAAACCTGCAGAAACCCTGCCTAATCACTGATCAGAAGTGAGTTTAAATGAACTTGTTTAAATATTGTGCTGCTGACCATGTGATGCCATTGTAAAAATCAGACTTTCTGAAAAACGAGAACGTGTAGTGAGCAGGAAGTTATTAACTACAGTGCTATTTAGACACTTACAGACATCAGCATATGAAACGCTTCATGCCAGCATACAAAACACCTTCCTGGCTTAATTACAGCTGAATTCTTCTACTATTCATATTTGAATGTTTTTGATTGTCACCATTGTTGAGGTTTGTATGATGAGTGCTGATGCTAAGTGTCTTAGCTATTACACAAGAGACTGTCAAAGGCTGAATTACTTTTTTTCATTAATGCTTCAAATGCAGTTATCTAAGTCAGTCATGAAACTCTTTTCATCAGTCTCTTTATCAATGCAGAATAATCAGTGTTGTACAAGTTACTTATGTTATTTAATATTAATTATTTACCTTACAATATTACTGTCTCAGAATTGTAATGCTACATTACTCCTGTATTACTTTTGAGTTAATTTCATCAAAATAACTACAGAAGTAGAACATAACATTCTAAAATGACAAAATGTACTACAGAGCATTTTATATCCAGTAGAAGGCGATATGATGTAGCATAATGACTGTGGGCTATCCAGGCTAACAATATAGCATATTATTGGTAAAGTGAAGGCTCAAGACAATGCAAGAAAGGATGACAGAATCACAAACGATACAAGTCTGTTAAAAGTATGGTAGAGGTAAAGTGATTATCTGGCAATAGCTTGGGTCTATTCATATTAGACACAGAACAGAACTGTATGTAAACTCTAATGCCATGACAAGATGCACATTTGTTCTTTTCTTATTGTTGTCATTTTATTCTCTTTAAATTCAAGATGTTCACAACACAAAAACAACATTACAAATGCAAAAAGTGCAAGAGATGTTTTTTTGTTTTTTGTTTTGTTTTTAATTGATAGTGCTATTTGATGGTTCTTTCGGTTTTAAACAAAGGTTGCATTTGACTGCATTTGCATTTGACTATTACGTTCTTCTTGTCCTTATCTCTGACAAACTCAAAGTAATGCATATACGTCCATCTCGTGAATGTACAGTCTTCTTCTGCCATCTTCACCCATTAAGCCTGGTTTATACTTTCGTTTGGCTCCGCTGACTGCGCGTGCGCCTCGTCCATTTGGAGCGGTGTTTATACCTGACGCCTTTTAGCCGCTTTTCCACTGGCCAGCGCGAGCACACACAGAGGCTGAAATCATGCCTCGCGGCACTCCTTTAAAACCCGCCCTAAACATGCCTTCACTGGACTGTCACACAATACAAAGGTACACCAGCAAGAGGGAGATGAATTAAATAAATCGCTACACAAATATATATAGAAGCTGTCATTTAGTCTTTATTTACAAACTTGGACACCACACGTGGCTATTGACTGACCACGAACAGGCATTTTTCATTTGTTAATGTCTCACGTTCTTGCTGTTTTTTTTGTTGTTTTTTTTTAACAATTACATTTTGGGCTAAAAGTGTGTTGTAACGCAAGCGTTACTGAAAATGTACAATGTAAAATATTACTGAAAATTGTTTAGTAATGCCTTACACTACTGCGTTACAGCAAAAAGTAATACTTTACTGTAATGCATTACTTTTGTAATGTGTTACTCTCAACACTGAGAATAATTTTCTGAAAACACCTGCAATTGCTGAAAGTGAAATAAACTAAAGGAAACACTGATCACCATAATGGTGATCAAACTAAACTTTCAACCAAACATCAGCATTTAATTCTCAATAAGAGCTTCTGTAGACGTATAACAGAAATAAAGTCAAACTGGTTAGTAATGCGTGAAGCTAGTAATGCTGTTTGTGGAGTTGTTTAATCAGATCTTGAGAGATGTAATGTCTTCTTTTATCTTCAGTTGATTTCAAGGCTGTTGTTGTAGTTTCTGTTTCTGTTGTTTCTTCTTAATTGTTAACAGCAGGTGTTCAGTGTCTGAATGAATGTTTGAACCTTTAAGATCCATGGAATCTTTCTATTCCACAAAAGATTCTTCATAGTGGAAAAATGTTAATCAGATTATTAAAATATTATGTGCTTTTACTGTCCTTTGAAAGATTCTTTGTGGAACCCAAAATGGTTTTTCTATGTGGGGTTTTAAAGTAGTAGGATTCTATTCTCTACACAGTCGTACATTCAGCTGTTTTCTCTTCTCTTTCACACACAGTCGCACTGCTCTGTCTGAGCACACACACACTCTGTCTCTCTCTGCTGCCTGTCTCCCAAATTTGGAAGCAGCATTTGTGTGGTTTCCAAGGTGCTGGTTTGGAGTGGCTCTCAGATTGCCGTATTTGGACTGAAGGGCGTTTGAAGTGTCCAAACAGCCAGTGATGTGTGTGTTTTGTGCCGATCGGAGGCCAGATGGATCTGTGTTATCGTATCCTCCCTACAGTTTTCTGCCAATCATAAAGCCTTCAGGCGACGGTAGAAAGATAGAAATTTAGAGACAAGAAGACAGTAAAGGGTGTCAGTATTATTTTCCAATTATGTTATCTGCCTTCCTACTTTACCCTTCTTCCTATAAACTCTTTGTAAAGACTGGCTGGTGGTAGGAACATCTTTTTGTTGGAACCAAAGCATATTTAATATTACATAAGTACCTATTTTTTTCATTATCCAGTCACTTAATTACTTAATGAAAGGTACTCATGATAACCACAATAAATTTTTGACCGTACATCAATTAAGTTCTGTTAATGCAGCAAATTTTGACGTTTCTTTGTAACCACAAACAACCTACAGTTACACTGTGTGTCCTCCAGTCACAAGAAGTGTGTTGTGACCCTTCAAAACTAAATAGTCACTGACTATAATTTCAACTTGCGTATAAACAAACGGCTAACATGTTTACAGTAAAAGACTTACAGTTGTGGCCTATCAGGCAAGTGTGCAGCACCACAAATAAATGTTTCAAACTTGCAAATGTATACAAATGTAATGTACATTCACATCAAATTTTTTTTTTTTAAAGTTAACTAATTATGTTACTGAAAAAAAGTAATTTTCCTTAAAAATAAAGGCAATTGTCATTATTTTGTGCAAAAATGTAGTTAACCTGAGACATCCATAAAAAACATTGTTGGGGGAATGTATCTGGGGAAATGTATTTTTACAGAGAAAATGCAGTAAAATTTAACAACAATTTCACTTTTTGTATATATATATATAAAACGGCTAAATTCCCCCCAAAAATGCAGATATTCAGACCACTGAAAAAACAGGTCTTCTTCCTTAAATAAAGGTAAATGTCTTGAAGTTTAACCCGAGATGTCCATACATATACATAAATATAATTAAGTGGTTATTGAGCATTAGTAAAACCACCTAAGGATAACAAGCAAAATCACTGAAGGAAAGAGGAACAACAAGAACAGAAAAAAAGATTGTTTCTTACCCATTGGCAGATATACTATATTGCCAAAAATTTTGGGAAGCCTGCCTTTACATGCAAATTAACTTTAATGACATCCCATTCTTAATCCGTAGGGTTTAATATGGAGTTGGCCCACCCTATAGTTGGCCCACCCTACCAGCTATAGCAGCTTCAACTCTTCTGGGAAGGCTTTCCACAAGGTTTAGGAGTGTGTTTATGGGAACTTTTGACCATTCTTCTAGAAGCGCATTTGTGAGGTCAGGCACTGATGTTGGATGAGAAGACCTGGCTCGCAGTCTCCGCTCTAATTCATTGAGGTCAGGACTCTGTGCAGGCCAGTCAAGTTCCTCCAAGCTCGCTCATCCATGTCTTTATGGACCTTGCTTTGTGCACTGGTTTGCAGTCATGTTGGAACAGGAAGGGGCCATCCACAAACTGTTCCCACAAAGTTGGGTGCTTGATCCAAAATGTCTTGGTATGCTGAAACATTAAGAGTTCCCCTGAAAAACCCCTGAAAAACAACCCCTCCACCAAACTTTACACTTGGCACAATGCAGTCAGGCAAGTACTGTTCTCCTGGAAACCGCCAAACCCAGACTCGTCCATCGGATTGCCAGACAGAGAAGCGTGATTGGTGGCTGAGTTGCTGCTGTTCCCAATTGCTTACACTTTGGTAAAATACCACTAACAGTTGACCGTGGAATATTTAGTAGTAAGGAAATTTCACGAATGGACTTATTGCACAGTTAGCAACCTATCACGGTACCACGCTTGAGTTCACTGAGCTCCTGAGAGCGACCCATTCTTTCACAAATGTTTGTAGAAGCGTCTGCATGCCTAGTGCTTGATTTTATACACCTGTGGCCATGGAAGTGATTGGAACACCTGAATTCAATGATTTGGAGGGGTGTCCCAATACTTTTGGCAATATAGTGTAATTTTGCTTGTTTCAAAAATTTTTAAACGTAGCATATAGCACAATGCACACTGAGCCACTATTGCGGCATCAGCCCATTTCACGGTGTGGTTTCTTGGTCGCCACAGAGTATGCGTAAAAGCAGACCTACGGTCTTGAGATATGACAATCTCCCCTAACAAAAGAATAACATTTTAGAATAACAGTCTTTTTTATGAACCCTTGAACTTGGCAAATAGGACAATGCACACAGCCGTATTGTGCCATCAGCACATTTCGTATCATGGTTTGTTGGGCGCCACAGAGTATGCGTTAAATTGGACATTAGGCCATGATATTAGGGGTACAACCCTGAGGAAAGCCAAATTTTAAGCAAATAGATCTCTAATAATTCATGTGCATCCATGCTCTAGTTTTCTTCATAGTAAAATGGCAGTGACACACAAAGGAAATGGGTTATATAACTAAAGATTGTAATGCGTCAGCACGCAGAAAAGATTCCTGTGCACATGTGAATAGTTTCTCGAGGGCACAAAAAAGTTTCTTGTGTGCATGCAAAAGTCTGTATATTTTTATTTTATTTATTTTAGGGGCTCTGTACATTGTCACTTCAATATGAGAAACAGGAAAATCAATGAAAAACCAATATGAAAATAATGCTGTATGAAGCATTTATGTTTAATTTGGTCTGAAAATCTAAATTTGAGTCTGGAAACATATGTCATTTTGAAATGGTTATTTGATAGTACATTTAAAGTTAATATAGTATAATTTAAATGTGCTAAATTGCAACTTCATCGTTACAACTGTGTAATTACAAATATATTTAAATGCATAACATGTTTCAGTGGAAATGACATTAAAGCATATTTTAGTTTACTATATATGTTTGCCAGTACATTCAGAAGTAACTTTAACCATATTTTAAAGATAATAGAAGTAGACATATGCAAAAGTGTACAAAGTCTCTGCCCATCTCCACATACTGTACGTCCTTCATCTCTCATGTCAAGCTCATTTGTTAAAGTGTAATCCACTATGAAGGCCTCTAGTTTTTGTTCCCTGTGGAGTTGTGGGGGCGTCGACGGGTATCCAGGTATCACAGATCTCACCACGGTGATTATCGTCATCTGAATAATAAATGAAGCACATACCTGTGCTACAGTATGTAACAGAGTCGACATCTGCTCACTGCAACCTGAGAAGGAGTGATTGTCATACTAGCTATTCTCAGAGTGTTTGAAAGCAAGTGTCTTGCTTCATCTTTGCTTCCTCGCTGTCTCTGATGAGGAGCATTGGCGTCATTGTTGGAGAAAGTGTCCCATCTGACAGATGCAGATGTAGTAGGTGCAGTTGTTTGATCTGTGACTGACCTGTGCTGCTTCTCTCTGCCTGCAGGACCACTACCTGAACCTGTGCTCAACGGAGACATGGAGAACAAGGTAAGACAACCGCTTAAATTACAGAATACTAGCTGGCCATATTAAGGGCATAATTCACCTCAAACTTAAAGTTCTGTCATCATTTTCTCATTTTCAGTCTACTTATGTACTTATCAGAGATACACAAAATTATACAGTACTTGGCATATAAATACAGTATATATGTACCTAGTCTCTTAATGAGTCATGGGTATGTTTCGGGCGTCACGTGCAATAAACCAATCAGAGTTTCATCTCCCATTCCCTTTAAAAGCCAGTTGTGCTTGTACTATGGCAGATTCACTATTTACATGGAGGAATTTGCGAGCGGAAAGACTGAACGCTTCTCCAGAGAGGAATTCTTTTTATTTGTAATATTTAAAAATGTTTGTGTGTCCCTGTGTGTGTAATAAGCAGAGTGTACGCCTGTTGTGCACCCGCCTATAGGTGCATATTACTAACTCCCTCTTAAATAACACAAAAAATACTGCGCTAGTGACTTTAGACCAGGTTTTAGTTGGTCACTTCAATCGTTTTCAGTTCCTCAAAATAGCAACGCGCCAACAATGCGCCTGAACACACCTGGTTTTCAGACCAGCACGCCCATGGGCGAACAGATGGGTGCGAGTACATTTGCTATTTAAACAACGTGGCTCTGGATGTGAAAATGATAACTGTGTCGGGCTGAAACTAGCAAAAAACACTTGTGTCACACCCAGCGTCGCATTGCGCCGGGTGTATGAGGGCACAACTCATTCTTTACATGACCAGCAGGGCAAGAAAGATAACATGGTAGCATCCTCACTGACTCCGTAACCACTAGTATCACTTTCCTCTGCCAAAAGTGAAATACCAGATAGCAAAAGAATGAAGTTTAAGGAAAGATGAGGTTCTGGGCTTTGGTTGTGAAAATAAGATAAATGCTTCAAATTCAGCAGATATTACAAAGACTTCTTGTTGCTTTAATAACATTGAGCATCAAGGACAAAATCGGGCTTGTTTGTGATGAAATATCATTCGTTCTGGCATTAGATGTTTTGAATCTAACTGGCTAGGAATGGATTTTTTCTCAGTTTTCAGCCATGTACTCTTTCCTGTTGGGGTTTTATTTGTTATTCTGTGTGCTTTTTAATAAATAAATACAGTAACTTGGAATTGTTTGTATTGACCTGTGCCTGAACCTAGCTCTCATCGCAGAAAAACACACTTACAACAGCAAGTTTCTCAGAGGTTATTGGAAAACTTTAGATGTTTTGATATTAGCTTATGATTGAAATACAGTATTAGCCCATTACTGGGTTTAGTCATCCCTCTAGACAAATATGAAGGGACGCCTGTGGCTAAAACTGTATTATACACAATTAATTGTGATTATGCCAATGATAAAAGTCAGAAAAGGCATGCCAGAAGCCCATTAGAGGTGGAAGATATCCTTTTTTCAGAAAGTGACAGGATTAATTGCAGGTTTTCAAGTTTTCAGTCGGCCGTCTCTCGTTAATTGAACTAGTTTGTGTGCTGGAGGGTCTGAGATGTGTCACTCAGTGGTGTACAGATTACTGGACTTCATGCAGTATATGTGAAAAAGCAATAATGCGTTTTATTGCATCAATCATAGTAGAGTAAGTAGAGTAATGGACTATTTGCACAACTACTTCTGCGTTCTACTTATTTTCCAGTAAGTTAGTACTTCGTTTCTGGTAATGGTGCACATACATGATACATGATACCACAGATTATTACTACCTTTTATGTCGGTCAATTGATAGCATGAATTATTTTGAACCTGCTCAAAAAATATACTTTCCAACTGTGCATTCTGTATAATAAATATTAAATGATATACTAAATATATTTATGTTAGTCTTCTCTTTAACTCTTAAATGCATGAATGTTTTGCCAATCATTATTACATATCTGGGTCTTTAGCGACCCGGATCTATATCTAACACGGGTGGATCTCTACCTGTCGTGATAATATAAAACTCTCCTGATATTAGAGTAACAATTCCAGAAGAATAAAATAAAGCATATTTTGTTCCCTTTTGGAGCTTGGAAGGGTTCAGTTTGAGCAGATGTTTTATCCCATCATCACTGTCCTCGTCAGAGCTCATTTCCCAGATTCAGCATCTGCCTCATATTCAAACATATCAAACATATATCTCAAACATATTCTTTTGTTTTCTGCCTGCAGTAACTATGAGTGAAACGTCTTTTCATCATTGCATATCAGACATGGCCACCTTTTGGAATAAAGGTTTATGTTCATCAGGTCTTTAGACGAGCACTGACACCCTGTGGTGAAATAATCACGTACAGTGCATCTGGAAAGAATTCACAGCTCTTCACTTTTTCCACATTTTGTTATATTACACCCTTATTCCAAAATGGATTAAATTCATAATGTTTTTCCTCAATTCTACAAACAATACCCCATAATAACAACGTGAAAGAAGTTTGTTTGAAATCTTTGCAAATGTATTAAAAATAAAAAACAAGTCTGATTATTGTTTTTTATCAGCAATGTACAGGTTTGTCTCTGTACATTGCTGCATTCATCTTTCCCTCTATCCTGACTAGTCTCCCAGTTCCTGCAGCTGAAAAACACCCCCACAGCATGATGCCGCCACCACCATGCTTCACTGTAGGGATGGTATTGGCCAGGTGATGAGCGGTGCCTGGTTTCTTCCAGATATGACGCTTGCCATCCAGGCCAAAGAGTTCAATCTTTGTTTCATCAGACCAGAGTATTTTGTTTCTCATGGTCGGAGAGTCTTTCAGGTGCCTTTTGGCAAACTCCAGACGGGCTGTCATGTGCCGTCTGGCCACTCTACCATACAGGCCTGATGGGTGGAGTGCTGCGGAGATGGTTGTTCTTCTGGAAGGTTCTCCTCTCTCCACAGAGAAACACTGGAGCTCTGTCAGCGTGACCATCGGGTTCTTGGTCACCTCCCTGAGGGGGACCTTCTCCCCCGATCGCTCAGTTTGGCTGGACGGCCAGCTCTAGGAAGAGTCCTGGTGGTTCCAAACTTCTTCCATTTACGGATGATGGAGGCCACTGTGCTCATTGGGACCTTTAATGCTGTAGAAATATTCTCCAGATCTGTGCCTCGATACAATCCTGTCTCGGAGGTCTACAGACAATTCCTTGGACTTTTGTTAACTGTGGGACCGTATATAGACGGGTGTGTGCCTTTCCAAACCATGTCCAATCAACTGAATTTACCACAGGTGGACTCCACTCAAGCTGTAGAATCATCTCAAGAATGATCAGTGGAAACAGGAGCACCTGAGCTCAATTTTGAGTGTCGTGGCAAAGGCTGTGAATACTGTGAATACATAGCTGCAGCTTTTTGGGGTTTATCCAAAATTTATCCAAAAATTATCCAAAATACATTTTTGAGCAAGTCCATAACCAGCCAGTGTTCAAAACTATCTGCTTACCTTAGCTCGATTTACAACGGTAAGCTTGTAATAATGTTTTTAATTCCAGTGGTACTGGTGGATTTCCGCACGAAATTCAAGCATGTCTTTGCATCATTACGTCACACCTGTACACATCAATAAGGTGTCCCGGCTAGTAGGATATATCCTGTGTGAGGATGTTGGAGGTGGAGATTTATAGCCTTTTCTCACATCACTTGATATAATTAAACTTATCAATTTGATGGCATATCCAAAAAGGTTCAAACGACAATCACCAGTGACAGTCTTCAGACTTTGGATTGGCTACAGAAAAAAAAAACTTCAACCGGGCCCATGCGAAAACAACGATAAAAAGGGCTTTTGTAAGGTGGCGTGAACTCTGTGTTTTGAAGGGTTATTTCAGCTTTCTTTCTGCTGGACAGGTAGCATTAAGACATTTCAATGGTTCAATTAGGCTATGTAACAGTAGCACACTTGTTCGCTTAATTCATACAGTTACAGAGTTTTCTTTGTTGTGCCATTCTCGCTTTGCTATGTGCATTATGGTAAATATCAATTATTTTGTGCTAGCTATGAGAGGGAGCAATTCACCTCTACTCCACATTAATTTGTTGGTATAGGACGATTAGAAATGAGACTGCACAGAAATGGAAACTGAACTACAGGTAGCTCTAATACACATTAAATGTAGTCACGCAATGCGGATATTGCTAACATTAACAATTTGACGTGATATAATAAGTGATCGTTAGATTTAATCATCGCGATTTATTGCAATGCTTTTTTTTCCCTTAGTTGGTCAGAACAAAAGTGGATGTTAGCTACTTACTTGTTCAGATGACATTATGTTGGTCATACTTTCAAACAGTAGAATCTGTGATTCCGAATGACCGTATCCACACCGGCGTGGTGACTGACAGCCACACATTCCCCTCAAAACATTGGATTCATCCGCGCTGTGCCGAGGCACAACTCACATAAAGTTGATAATTCCTCAAATAACTGCAATTGCAGTTGGCGACAAAGAGGAAAAAACTACAGACTGCAGCTTTAATAAATTTGCAAAGATTTCAAACAAACTTCTTTCATGTTGTCATTATGGGGTATTGTTTGTAGAACTGAGGAAAAAAAATACGAATTTAATTCATTTTGGAATAAGGCTGTAACATAAAATGTGTAAAAAATGAAGCGCTGTGAATACTTTCTGGATGCACTGTATGTTCAACAGCTTCAGCGCGGGTTGGATTAAAACTTCTTGTTCCGTTGAGTTTGGAAAATGTACACAGTAATCAATAATCATCAGGATATCTCTTCTCCTGTCTCTAAACGTGCTTGCAGACACTCATTTTAGGTGGTGTTTAGTCAACTAGGTGACTACAGCACATTGAAAATATACATATCCGGAAGTAAATTAGTTATACTATTTCAAAACAGAAGTGCGTCATATCAGAAGAAGCTCAGTGCAAGTAGTCCATTAAATTCTAAATTGTATAAATAAATGTATAGTCAATAAGTTAATTGTTAAAAATTCCTATTGGTCACACTTTAGATTAGGGTCCAATTCTCACTATTATTAACTAAATATTAACTACAGTGTTTGCCTCAATAAACTCCTAACTACTGCTTATTAATATTTAGTAAGGTAGTTGTTGAGTTTAGGTAATGGGTAGGATTAAAGGTGCAGTGTGTGAATTTTAGCGACATCTAGAGATGAGGTTGTGAATTGCATCCGCTCACCGTTCACCCCTCCCTTTTGAAGCACGTAGAGTAACTAGTTAATAGTGAGAATTGGACCCTAAACAATAGTGTTTCCTGTGTGGTTAATTTTTTTAGCAAGTCGCACCTTGCCTAAAGTTGTTTCTTTTCCACCAGGACTCCTGTGGTGACACATATGTGTAATATTTCTCACATTATGCCACCACAATAAGGAGCACCATAAGGAGCATAAACATGATATATCATTACTTTTTTCTGACAGGAGCAGTTTGACTGTGAGACAGAGACTGGCTTATATGTCGCCACTAGCGAGACTGTGACTTGCACTGTTTGACACTGATATGCAACACACTGTCATACAGGCTAAAAAATATATTTGAGGCGAGATTATAAGGCAAAAATACAATTTCATGGCCGGTAATACTTATTTATGGCTACCTTCTGAATTCACCTTCGGTTTTTGCGCTCATCTCGCCGGAGTTGACATGGACGGATCAGGTCTTCTCCGATCCTCCACTCATTGCTTGAGTTTATGTGTGCTTCGAGGCTGTGTCTCCAGAAGAGACTGAGAGAGAGAAACGCTGGGGACGGTTTCTCTAAAGATGATTGTGGGGTGATACAGCGATCCTTCAGCTTCTGGCTAATGGCTGACGTGTTAGATGTAGCTGGCAGGAGGGAAGAAGGGGGCGCTGTCACCTGTCAGAGAAGGAGTATTGATGCCTGGCTAATGCTGCCCACTCGTACAGTTAATGAAGCTCAGTCTCCAGCAGCAGCAGCCTGAGGCCCACACACTGCAGCTGTCAGTACAACACAGGCTCAAGTCTGACCCCTAGTGCACAGACCACAGCACTGAGCTGATCCATCACAGGACATTTGACTGAAATCTGCCTTCTGTTTAGGTAAATGGGAATGTGGCCAAAGAGATGGGGCTGAACGACTCAAAGATATCAGTCAGTCCGTCCCCTTCCAACGCATCCTCCAACACCTCCCTCATGACTCCACCCACTGGGACTCCGCCCCCTGAGGTGAGACTGATGCTGAATTCAGAACCGCTTACATACTACTCTTACTGCATAACATGCTTCTCTTACTATATGGCATACTACTCTTACTACATGACATACTACACTATTACTGAATAACACTACTCTTACTGCATAACATACTCTTACTATACTCTTACTTATATGACATACTACTCTTACTGCATAACATACAGTACTCTTACTATACTCTTACTATACATACTACTCTTACTACATAACATACTCTTACTATACTCTTACTTATATGACATACTACTCTTACTGCATAACATACAGTACTCTTACTATACTCTTACTATACATACTACTCTTACTACATAACATACTCTTACTATACTCTTACTTATATGACATACTACTCTTACTGCATAACATACAGTACTCTTACTATACTCTTACTATACATACTACTCTTACTACATAACATACTCTTACTATACTCTTACTATATGACATACTACTCTTACTGCATAGCATAACATACTACTCTTACTGCATAACATACAGGTGCTGGTCATATAATTAGAATATCATCAAAAGTTGATTTATTTCACTAATTCCATTCAAAAAGTGAAACTTGTATATTATATTCATTCATTACACACAGACTGATATAATTTCAAAAGTTTATTTCTTTTCATTTTGATGACTATAACTGTCAACTAAGGAAAATCCCAAATTCAGTATCTCAGATAAATAGAATATTGTGAAAAGGTTGAATATTGAAGACACCTGGTGCCACACTCTAATCAGCTGATGAACTCAAAACTCCTGCAAAGGCCTTTAAATGGTCTCTCAGTCTAGTTCTGTGGGCTACACAATCATGGGGAAGACTGCTGACCTGACAGCTGTCCAAAAGACGACCATTGACACCTTGCACAAGGAGGGCAAGACACAAAAGGTCATTGCAAAAGAGGCTGGCTGTTCACTGAGCTCTGTGTCCAAGCACATTAATAGAGAGGCCAAGGGAAGGAAAAGATGTGGTAGAAAAAAGTAGGGATAGGGATAACCGCACACTGGAGAGGATTGTGAAACAAAACCCATTCAAAAATGTGGGGGAGATTCTCAAAGACTGGACTGCAGCTGGAGTCAGTGCTTCAAGAACCACTACGCACAGACGTATGCGAGACATGGGTTTCAGCTGTCGCCTTCCTTGAGTCAAGCCACTCTTGAACAACAGACAGCGGCAGAAGCGTCTCGCCTGGGCTAAAGACAAGAAGGACTGGACTGCTGAGTGCTCCAAAGTTATGTTCTCTGATGAAAGTCAATCAGGGTCCCAGAGTCTGGAGGAAGAGAGGAGAGGCACACAATCCACGTTGCTTGAGGTCCAGTGTAAAGTTTCCACAGTCAGTGATGGTTTGGGGCGCCATGTCATCTGCTGGTGTTGGTCCACTGTGTTTTCTGAGGTCCAAGGTCAACGCAGCCGTATACCAGGAAGTTTTAGAGCACTTCATGCTTCCTGCTGCTGACCAACTTTATGGAGATGCAGATTTCATTTTCCAACAGGACTTGGCACCTGCACACAGTGCCAAAGCAACCAGTACCTGGTTTAAGGACCATGGTATCCCTGTTCTTAATTGGCCAGCAAACTCGCCTGACCTTAAACCCATAGAAAATCTATGGGCTATTGTGAAGAGGAAGATGCAGTATGCCAGACCCAACAATGCAGAAGAGCTGAAGGCCACTATCAGAGCGACCTGGGCTCTCATAACACCTGAGCAGTGCCACAGACTGATGGACTCCATGCCACGCCGCATTGCTGCAGTAATTCAGGCAAAAGGAGCCCCAGCTAAGCATTGAGTGCTGTACATGCTCATACTTTTCATGTTCATACTTTTCAGTTGGCCAAGATTTCTAAAAATCCTTTCTTTGTATTGGTCTTAAGTAATATTCTAATTTTCTGAGATACTGAATTTGGGATTTTCCTTAGTTCCTTAGTCAGTTATAATCATCAAAATGAAAAGAAATAAACATTTGAAATATATCAGTCTGTGTGTAATGAATAAATATAATATACAAGTTTCACTTTTTGAATGTAATTAATGAAATAAATCAACTTTTTGATGATATTCTAATTATATGACCAGCACCTGTACTCTTACTATACTCTTACTATACATAGTACTCTTACTACATAACATAACATACTAGTCTTATTTCATTGCATACTACTTTTACTGCATAAAATACTACTCTTGCTATACTCTTACTCTATGACTTACTATTCTTACTGCATGACATAACATACTACTCTTACTGCATAAAATAATACTCTTACTATATGTCATACTACTCTTATTACATGTCATGCTATATATGTAATCATTTTATGTAATTTCATAATTGCTTCTATTGTCTTCTATGGTTAAAGCTACTGCTGAATGTACTGTCAAACATGTATGATAAACTAATATATACTTTATTGTCATTTATATTGAAAGTTGTATGTTATGTATTTAAATATATTCATATTTGTTATGAAGAAGTTGCAATTAACCTAATGAAATATTAGGAAAACCTTTTCCATTAGGAAGTTTCACTTGCTTGTACCAGGTGTTTCATAACTTTGTTTGTTTCTCTTCCTCTCTCAGGCTTTGGAGCCGTCCATCATAGATGCCATCCCAGAGCTCAATCTGTCCTTACAGCAGGTGAAAGAGCGCGCGCACCAGAAACGCTCCAATAAGAGAGCTCCGCCCATGGACTGGAGCAAGAAAAATGAACTCTTCAGTAACCTATAGACCTCCAGCTGTCTGTCCATCCACTCATCCATCCATCCATCCATCCATCCATCCATCCATCCATCCATCCATCCATCCATCCATCCATCCATCCATCAGCAGCTCTGTTTAAGACTTGATGAAACGGAGCAGATCTTGATGGTTATCAATAAAGTAGGCTCAATATGATGTGTGTACAGTGTGTGTATAAATGCACACAGATTTATATGTATTCAGAATTATGTATTTGAATTACTAACAGATTATATTAGTACATCAGCTACGGGGCAAATGGAATGTAACATTCTACAACTTTGATGTATTACAATCACCGGCTGTGTTCAGAATGGAGTACTTATTGTAATATCACTGCTCACTGAATACTGTGCATTACACATTGTATACTGCTTACTGTTTAAAACATAGTAAAACAGTCGTGTTGTTTTGCATACAGTGGTATGCTATACTGTTGTCACATGACCACTACATTGCATGTTAATGAGCAGTATCCAGTAATCATTTTGGAAAATAAAGTTTATTTTTTATTAATTCAATTTTGTGTAAATATGTCTTTTAATGTCTGGCAATTTGATTAAACAATGAGTTACATTGCGGGATACAGTATTAAAGCAACTTGTGTGCACATTATACACTACAGAAATAGTGATATTATGTTAGTATGCTATTCTGAACAGAGCCTAATTCAGAGCGTGTGTGTGTGTGTGTGTGTGTGTGTGTGTGTGTGTGTGTCAGTGTGGTTCTATACAGAACCCTAAGGTTCTTAATTTAAAGAACCCTTTATGCTAAAAAGGTTCTATATATGAAGTGCCTGACAGAACCCTTTGAGGTTCTATATAGAACCGTTTCTTCTAAGAGTGAAATCAATGTAGTTTGATTTATGAATGATTTCTTGAGTCTCAGTTCTCTACCAGTTCTGTTGAGAATGATTTCATTGTTTTATAATGAAGGAATAAATGAAGACTTGCATCCTAATCTCCTGACAGAAGCAGTGCTGTCCAAAAGTCTGAGAAATCTATAATAAGCAATGAAGCATTTTCACTAGTGCCCGCTGTAAATTCCTGTTAGTGTGTCATGGTCTTGTTCCAAATGATTTTTAATTTTTATTTTAATCCTGCACTTCTGATCACTGCATTGTTGTTATTTCATATTTGTGGCTGTTATTTCTATATTATCTAACAATACATTTATAAAGCACCCACTTTGTTCAGAAAATATAATATAGTGGACAAATTAATTCTGCAGTGTTTTATGCTTGTGATACACCATGATTCTAACACCGTTGATGGGAGAAACGAAGCTTTTCAAAGCTTTGAATCAATTGCTGCACAAAATGATTCACTGTGTCGAATCGTTGGAAACGCCACACGCTGGTGACCCCTGCTGGTCAGAACAGTGGAAATACAACAAAAACCCAGGCCAACAAAAGTAAAATCTATCAAATGCAATTAACTGATCATCTAATAAGATTAAATATCAAGTGTCTGTATAATATATGTTATTTTATCCGTTTTCAGGGCTTGTTTAGTTTGTTCCATGGATGGCGCAGCTAAACAGGCCAATAAGAGACTATTAACTACCATTATTACTTTTAATTATACTAATGTCTCATTAAAACATCTACAAATGTATAAAACTGACCAGAGATCAGGTAAAACCCAAAGAGACTGGTTCAATGGTTCTCAGTGAACCCTCATGATTCATGCACTGTAAAAGATATTGTTGGTTTAACTTAAAAAAGTAAGTTACCTGGTTGCCTTAAAAATTGTAGCATCATTTTTAAATCAAGAAAAAAGTGTAGGGGAGAGCGGCCGACAACCTAACGCTTTTTGACTGAACCCCAAGTGGATTTACACAAACTGAGACAGAGTATTTATTTTTTCCCACATTAATTTCACACGTCTAGTACAATTATGTGGTTTTGTTTCATTAATACAGTGTATACTTTTTTCTTGATTTACCTGAAAGAATGGAAGTGAAATGTGACAACATGCCCCATAGGTGGGGTTCATGCTAACATGACCAAATGACAGCTTAAAATGTTACCTGATATAATCAAAAAAAATATATACAAGACAAACTAAAATATTTTGTCAATCAAATATAATTATTAACTTTTTAAAATAAAAGAATGGCATTTTTTAATCATTAAAAATACAAATTTTTGAGTTTGATAACAAACACATTGCTAAATACAGCTGTACAGCAGAGTTAAAAACATAATAATAATGAATTATTCTGAACATTGACTCTCAGTCTTTATTCACCCTTTTCTCATGGTTTCTCAAAAGAATTCATAAAGTATAGAATATAATGGCGTAGTTCTAATAGGGGCTCATTGTAACGCAGTGTGACAACGCACCCCACCTGCACAACTGGGATTTAACCCCGGCTCGTGTCTTCTGCTGTTAGTTCAGCATTAAAGAACCATCTCAACTGTTAAACAACAGATAGAAGATTACAATAATATCAGATTTGTCTTATTTTAAATAAACACAAAAAACAGAGATGAAAAATAAACTTAAGTAAGACGGCCTTAGACGGTGCTCTGGCCTGCAGGTCTGGGGTGCCAAATTGTCTCTCTCGCTTGGGAGAGGAGGTCCCGTCTCAGAGGGATCAGCCATGGACTGAGAGGCGATAACTGAGACAGTTCTGAGAACCATGGTTGGGTCCTCCAAAGAGAAGCCACCAGGAGAACCATTTGTTTGCCCTCCCTAGCTCGCTTGATTACCTGGGAAAACAGAGCGATCAGGGAAAAGCCTAAAGGAGGAGACTGGGCCAATCGTGGGCCAGCACATCCTTGGCTTTTGAGAAATATGTTGGGCAATTATGATTGTCTTCTGAGGCAAAGAGGTAGACCTCTGCCTTCCCGAAAACACCCCAAATTTTCTGAACTGAGCGGGGGTGGAGCGACCATTCCTCTGAAGGTAGGTTGCTCCGAGACAGCATGTCTGCCCCTACGTTTGTGTGCTGCTCTCAGAGAGAGCAGATTGCACTGAGCCTACTCTAGGATGGTTTTCACCAGAGTGAAGAGGGGTTTTGAAGAGAGGCCGCCCTGGTGATTTATGAAGGACATCACCATCATGTTGTCTGATCTGACTAAGATGTGGTGACCAACCAGAAGAGGAAGAAAGACCTGGAGAGCTTGATATACCGCCATCATTTTTAGGCGGTTGTATGTAGCTCGCTTTCCAGGCTGCTCCAAGCCCCAGTGGCTGGGCGGTTGCCGCACAGAGCTCCCCAACCTGTCTTGGAGGCGTCCGTGAAAACAACTGTCCACTTGTCCATATCACCTATTGTCATGCCTTGCTTGAACCAGCAAGGGTTCGTCCAAGGGCCCAGGGCTGTGACACATGCCTGGTTAACCTTGAACGAGTGACAGCCGTGGTACCAGGCTGAGGGCGGGACCCGCGGTTTCAGCCAGAACTGCAGAGGGCGCATGTGAAGCAACCCCATCTGCAGAGCTGGAGATGCAGAGCTCATAAGGCCCAGCATTTTCTGGAACGTTCTGAGTGGTAGAAAAACTCCAGGTGTAAACGTTTGCGTGAGCTGCTGAATGGCTAGAGTGCACTCTGGCATGACTGTGGCCCTCAAAAGGGTTGAGTCTAAAATTATCCCCAGGAATGATACACGTTGGCTGGGGGATAATGAGCTCTTTGCAAAATTGACCCTGAGACCAAAGCACTCTAAGTGGTTGAGAATAATGGATCTGTGGAATATTAGTTCCGTCTCCGACTAGGCCAGAACGAGCCAGTCGTCGAGGTAGTTTAGAATGCACACTCCCATCTGTCAAGAGGGGAGAGGACTGCATCCATGCACTTTGTGAAAGTGCGGGGGGCCAGAGATAGGCCGAACAGCATTACCGTATTGATATGCCACTCCCTCGAAGGTGAATCTCAAGAATCGCCTGTGATGGGGGGCTATCTGGATATGAAAGTAAGCATCTTTCAGATCCAGGGTAAAGAACCAGTCTCCCAAGCGTATTCGCTGGAAGATCTGCTTCAGAGTGATCATTCTGAATGAGCGCTTTATTAGGGCCCTGTTCAGATGTCTGAGATCAAGGATGGGTCTTAGACCGCCATCCTTTTTGGGGATGAGGAAGTACCTGCTGTAAAAGCCTGACTCGCTCATTGCTGGGGGAACTATTTCTAGCTCCTTTTGCCAGCATGATGTTCACCTCGGAACGCAGGACATGTGCATCCTTGCTTTCACAGAGGTTTCAACCACACCGTTGAATGACGGGGGTCTTTGTGCGAATTGTACATTCGAGTACATAACCTTGTTTTATCATGTTCAGAACCCAGGCTGACACTCCGGGGATGGCCTGCCAGGCCTCGGCCCATGTGGCGAGGGGCTGAATTAATACAGGCACTAAGTCGCTGTGAGGGACTGGAGTGCATGTGTGTAGTGGAAGAGGAAATTTGTTCTCTTTTTGAGTATGTTTGATTTTTTTTCAACAGCGTCTCCCAAGCAGGGCATATGAACAGGCTCTGTGTGGGCAACAAACACTTTTTTTCGAGCACCCGGAACTGAACGGGGTGGCAGGAAAACTGGGTGAGGCTATTTGGAGGCTGGTCGAAGCAGAACTTAGCCTCCTCCTCTTCCTTTCTCGGCCATCAGGCTGGCTTCTGGGCTGCAGGGTCCAACGCTATCTTGGGTTGGGGGCCCTGTCGCACCGGAGGTGGGTGGCGCCTAGCAGAGCGTGAGCGCCATCTGTGATCGGTGCTCTGCGCCAGGTTTGGTAGCTGGCGACCTGTCCCTCGCCGTCTGCTGTTGAGCTGGCACTGGTTTAGGGCGGCTCGTGGCAGAGGAAGTGGAGAGCTTTGGCAAAAACTGTTGCATGGCCTGGGACGACTTTTGTGCTGCCGTTGAAGAGCTTGGCGAAGCCATCGACGGCGGGTCCAAAGAGACCGGTGGAGGAGCCACAAGTGGAGTCTGACGTTCTAGGCAGGAACCACTCGTCCAAGCGGCTGCGCATGGGCTCTTCAGGCGCAGACCACTCGCACACAACTGCTTTTGACAGCACACGGTAGAGCTCTGAGTCCGTAGATGATCTGGTGTCAATCAACTCCAACAGCGAGCCCCACCACTCCTCAGCCTCTGATGCCGCTAGAGACATGCTGTCATCCTGCGGCTCATCATCAGATCCTCCAAAATGAAACCAAGTCACTCGTGGCCGCAGAGGGACGTTGGTCAGGATGAGAGAAGTGGACGGAGAAACCTCTCCTCTCTTGTAGAGAGAATGAGTCACGAGTCATGCAGGGGGCTGAGCCGACATGATATCGCCCTTGTCCGAGCGCTGAGATCCTTTGCTGTTTTTAAACGGAAAACGGGAGGGCGAAAGGGGCTCATATTTTCGCAGTGAGAGCAGTTCAAATCAGCGAGTGCGTCTTCTGTGTGGGACTCGCTGTGCCCGTCATCACAATCGTGGCGCGACATTTGCAACAACGTCGCCGGAAAATTCAGCGAAGATCAGCAGCGAATCCAGCTGCTTGCAGGTGAAAGTGGCTTCAATCCGAGTTCCAACAAAGAAATGTTATCTGTATCGCTGAAGGAGAATTAATCGATTTGCCATGGTGAAACGGGTGCTTTTATAGCACGAGTCTCCGCCCATTTCGGCGGGCTTGCGCATTCCGCACCGTCATTGGTTCAATTCTTTAACTTTTTTGAACCAATCGACATGCAGTATTCACTGCGTGATTGTATAAAGGCTTCAGAATCTGATAAAAAGGAGTTTTCCCCATATGCGTCTTGTCTTATTTATATTAATAAGACATACGGCGCAGTACTCGTGTAGTCTTGCAAGGGAACCACATCATTGTACTAGATGTGTGAAATTAATGTGGAGAAAAATAAATACTCTGAACCCCAAGTGGATTTACACAAACTGAGAAAGTCAAAAAGCATTAGGTTGTGCCCTGCTCTCCCCTAGTCTCTTAATGAGTCATGGGTGTGTTCTGGGCATAACGTGCAATAAATCAGAGTCTCATCTCCCATTCCCTTTAAAAGCCAGTTGCGCTTGCATTAATTTCCATGGAACAACAAGGATTGGATAAACAACTATTGTTTTGATATGAAGCATGATTCAAGTAAGGTTAAATAATAGTTCTATCATAAGGCATGCATTAAATGCTGTACAATACAACAGATACTATACAAGACAGTAATAATACACACAATGTCCTGGAGATATGCATGTTCATTCATAGAAAGGTTTGTTTTGGGCATTATGTGTTTGTTTCTTCTATGATCTATGGTGTTGTATGCGGCCACCTTCCCAAAACTTGTCTTTGAGAATTACTAGTTACCTAGCTAGAGTCAAGTAGATGATGATCAGTGGAAGGCCAGACTTCTCTGGCCCTGCTTGGGCCTTTGCTTGTTATATTCTTGAGGGGGAAGGGGAGTTCCTTCCCAAGAGGAACTTTTATTAAATATAACAAATAAATGTGTCTGTGGTCCTATCGCTACAACAAGCTAAGTTTGTTTACCATTAGCCATCATGACTGGATGGGCAGGCGAACTCATCAACTTAAACTTAAAGCATGCTTGTGCTCTCTTATCTTGTCTGTGCTATCAAATGCAGCGCTATATTTAGGGTGTGTTTGGTTCAATTAAAACAAACTCTGGTGCGATTGCTCTGTTAGTGCGGTTCATTTGATTGAATAAGTGTGAACACTGCCGTCTGAACCCTGGTGTGCACCAAACAAGAGGACTGAGACCGCTGAAAATATGAGTCTCTACACACTTCCAAACGAACTCTGGTGCGATTTGACTGAAAAATGAACGCAACACGGACCAAAGACATGTAAACGAACCAAAAACAGGAAGATGTGAGCCTAAAAAAGGACAGAATGCTCCACACACTTGTTTTTTCTCATCATAGTCATGATGTTGCTCATCACAGTTCAGTACAGGCGTCAGAACCGCGTCTCCTCGCAGCAGATCCTGGTTTGTGTGTGTGACGGAGGGATTCCTGATGCTGTTTTGACTCCTTTACACATTTTATAAGCTCGAACGAGTGCTCAGCTGGTCAGAATACCAGCTACGCATTGTTTTGGATGTTTGGTAAGTTCCTTCATGAAATATACATTAAAATTTTTTTTTAAAAAAACGGACCAATCAGGTTGTGAAGCAATCAATAATAGAAGTGGTCTAAATATTAAAAAAGTGTACAAATATATTCTGTGGAAGTCTCAGAACCCAAAATGTTCGTCCAATCAATGCATTCGGTCCGAATACAATGATAGGATGTCATGCCTGCCAGCATATGCATGTGAAAACCTCACACATCATCATCAGCTTGTTTCATGAGATTATGCAGAGTCTGTGGACCTGTAATACTCACACTTGTAGGTTTTGCACTTGGCCACTTGTCTACTTGCACGACGTATTTCCAGAGTTTGGAAAAGTGTTCAAGCGGGCATGAAGACTGCGAGTGTTTTAGTCATTTTAGTGATTGTAGTGCTTAAATTTCAAACGTTTTACAAAATACATATAATCTGTGGAGTTTCTGTGCCAATAAAATGTGAAACAATTTACAGTACATCTAATTCATTTAAGTAACACTGGAAAGTTTTCCATGACGCTTAAACAAAAGCATATACCATCGATTAACATCCTTACAGCTCACAGTTGGTCTGTCTTTAAAGTTTGGTGTTCTAAATCAGTTCCCCTATGGAGAAAATGAATGGGATTTGCACTTCAGGAACCAACCGTTGCACTCTTATTTGAAAGCTGCAATTAGATAATCGAAGGTTAATGTTGTATTATGCAACTATGAATTATGGCTGGTGCGACCCTACTATTGAAATCTGGGCCAATCCGACAGAAGACGTTTCTATTTTGCAGTGTAAATGCTGAAATTAGAGATAAAAAAGGATAAAATAGCTCAATTCATTTAATAGAAAATGTTAACAAATTAGAACAAAGACAGGCTTCGTACGGAACAACCATATCAGAGTGTTATGTTTATCTAATCAAAAACATCACTAGTATATAGCATTAACCTAAGTAAAGGCCTGTTCATACCAAGGACTAAAAATATAATAACTATATTTGCATTCACAAGAGCGGACGATAACATTCTGTTTACTATCTCTTTAAAGTCGGCTGGATTCTGATTCTGTGGATTCCTTATTATTATAGCGGTGGTGTGAATTTCACAATTCTCAAAGAATTGGAACAATAATTTAAAACTTCATAGTTATAGTCCTTGGTGTGAACAGGCCTTTATGCAATTCTAAAACATTAAAACGGCCTTCAGTAAAACAAATTCCATTAATTACATCTTGGTTAATTGGGAGACAGAACCTGAATGTAACATCCATTTAAAGGAATGGCACACAAGAACAGTGTGGAAATATTCCACATCAGACACATCAAATTTTGTGCAAAGGGGAAATGCCACTGGGTTAACTTTCATTAGTTTAGCTGCAAGATAAGTCTGTTAGCATTAGCATTATCCAACATTTGAATAAAAATATACATAAACTTTGGTACAACAAACAGGTTTGCTTCCCAATCAAATATACCTTTAGTGTACAATATACATATTTTGATAAAGTTTAAATACTATTTGGACTAATATAAGTTTAAAGATGTTCAGAAATAGTTCATGGTAACTTAACCCTGAATTGCTTGCTGTACATTGATCCTGCTCTAGTTACATAAGGCAGTGTTAGTTTTCATTTCAACATGTTCCCTTTAAAACCACACTTTCATACAAAAATAAATGTCAGTCATGTATTTTAACCTGCAAATCTGCAATGTCATTAAGATACAAGCACCAAACCTTCTAAAGGCTAGGAAATGGATACCTGCTTCACTTGCTGAAATGGATAAAAGTCACCTGTGCTCCTTATAAAACTAGATACTTTTTAAAGCTTAAATGCTTTGAAACGTATAGTTATATTAAAGGAACAGTTCACTCAAAAAATTTAAATCCTGTCAAATTTTTGTCTTGACGGCATGTTTCTGTATGCGTAATATTCATTCAAAATGTTATGCTTTTGAGTTTGGATCAGCATTAGCGCAAGTAAATCACTTTTTGGGTGAACTGTCTCTTTAATCTTTCTAGAAATGTTTTGAATCAGTGTAGGGTTTTGAAATGTATATTGCTTTAGGAATGATTCTCCTAAGTGCATTTCTGGGTCCATCATGTAAAGTCCATTGGGGTCACACTTAGTCAAGTCCACGGTTCAGACCCAAAAAGAAGAACAAATGACACGACAAAATGAAAAACACAAAAACAAATATATATGCTGGTTGATTAGAAAATGGAATATAAACAAACAAGTACAAATGACACCTAGACTGACATTAGTCAGTGGTCCAACTGTGGTCCAAAAATGTCTGTGTGGTCTTTGTAAATGGAGGTTCCCACTTTTGTGTTCAAGAGTTCTTCTCTGCTCTCCATCTGAAATATAAGGCAGAAGAAACCATACTTGTATATGTAGATCTCTATCGTCCTGTTTCTAGGCCATCAAAAAAAAAACAACAAACAGCTCCATCCAGGAGAATTTTTAATCCAGCATAGCATCCAACTGATCAGCCAGGTCATCAAACATGTTCCCAATGTCATCTAGAATGTTCCCCGCAGACTTGTGAGAAGTGCTAAAAGAGATACAACAGAATGTTCATTTAGGACTGCTAAATTTGTAACGATTAAAAGAAAACAGGAAAGGAATATTTTAAAAAATCCCCCCATCATTTTGGTGTGAAAGCTGGTGGAAAGTGTCTCTCACCCCACGTTGTTGTTCTCAAGAGTGAGTTTTCTCTCAACAGCCTTCAGTGCTTCCTCCAGGGATGAGCTGGTCTTCTCCAGCCTCTGATGCTTCAGTGTTGACCCTTGACCACTTTCCACCAGAGCCTGTGGCTTTCCTGACATCACACTTTGACCCGTGTTTTCTGCTGAAGGGGAGTATGGCACTGGAGACTGAGGTGCTGCGAAGGCGACGCTCTGTACAACACTGAGAGTGACACTGGAGCCGACAGCTGCGGACAGAACAAGAATCACAGAATAAATGCATAACTTACTGTCCTCTGCATATACTGTAACCAGGGCCATTGGGCAACAAAAGTATCTTTCACATGCGCGTGTCCGTTAAGTCCACAAGACTGTAGGGTCTCCCATTTGTCATTTTATGTGTCAGAAGTGTGCTAGCGAGTGGCTAGCACACTTTTGGATTGGATTTGGATTTGTCATGTTGGATTGGATTGACAAAAGTTGCCCAATGGCCAAAATAATGTGATTCTTCTATTGTGATTTTCTCCATCCGGGCGGCCAAATTCTCTACTGAATTTATATGTCTGGGGGGTGTTTTGGGGGTGTTGGAGTGGCAAAATCATAAGCACAGGGGTGGAAATCAACCTGTGGAAAACATTTTTACCTGCAGCAACAACTTAAATAGTGTAACAACTTTGCATATCGATCACAAAGGGGCTCTTGTGGACTTAACGGACACGCGCATGTGAAAGATACTGTAAGTCCACAAGACAGTAAGTGCATATGAAGTGTGCCATTTGGGACAGGGCCAAAGTCTGTGTCCTTCAAAGGATGCAGCCTCTGAATTGGGACACAGCTTCTGTCAGGGACTTCTGGGAACAACTAATAAATCAAACCATTTAGATGGACCTATTTGCTAAATCTAGCAAATTAATATGAAATCTAAAATGTGAGGTTTGAGGTCAATGAATTTAAGCAAGTTATCACTTCCCATGCAACAGCGATATTAAGCCAACTGACTTTATTTGTATCTGTAGGCTGTACCTGTTACAGGAGCAGGATTAGGTTTAGAGGTGTGCCGTGTTGGATTCAGGGGGCTGGGAGGTTTAGGGGCAAGAGGTGGAGGTGCTTTCACTGGTTTGGCTGAAAGATCCACGCATGGCAGACTCATCTCTGTTTCACTGATGCGGAGCTTCACCATGTCCTGAGGATCTAAAGCAGGTGTGCCGTCTGCACTGCTGTCGGACGCTGTGTTTGGCTGCTCTTTCTCCTTTGGCTTCTGCCGTCTCTTCACTGTGTCTGACTCTTTCAGGTTGAACTCTGGAACTTCAGGGGTTTTGGCTGGTTTGGCTTTCTCTGGAGACTCAGAAGTGGTCTCCACCTTGAGTGGCCCACCAACTTTGGGCCTCTGTTTGATGGTGAGGTTGCCTTCCTCCGCAAAGGGGATGCACTCACTGGAGCTGTTCTGAGGCGAGGATGAGCTCTCCAGGCCAGAATCCTTCGTCCCATCATCCTCCTCTGTGTCAGACTTTGTTGCTCTGTCAGTATCTGGTTTGGCAGATACCGGGCTGGGTTCACTCTGACTCAGAGGTCTGCGCCTGGACCCTTCGTTGGTGCTAGAGACAGCTGCTGTGGTTTCTTGGAGGAGCTCCACTGTAGGCACAGGTAGGACTGTTTCTAATGCAGCTGTGGTGCTCTTTACGCTCCCAGGTCTGCCACTCTCGACTCCTCCAGAAGCTGGCGCTGGTGTGTCTGAGACAGTTTCGACACTAGTGCTGCTGCTGACAGAGCTAAGGCGTTTAGGTGGCGGCGGAGGAGGCCCTTTACGCCGAGCCCTAATGGCAAAAGAGTGGCTTCGGCCGACGGACTGCTCAGGTGCAGACTGAAGACGTGCCAGCTGGCCCCGGGTAGGCTTGCGGCTCAGCGTGGCATACGAAGGCATGGCCATACTGGCTAGTTGAGCTGCTTCATCATCATCCTCTTCATCTGGTTCACCGTCTGACAAAGCATACCGTGACAGACTTTGTGTACGCTTCTTGGTCACGCTAGGAGAGCGACGGTCAAGCGTGGCACTGTTATACTGTGCACGAAGATAATTGAAGGTTTTATGAGCAGGAGAACCTTGCGGAGAAGGAGCAGAGCCCAGTTTGGGTTTGGCAGGCACCACTGGGTATTTAAAGCCTGCGGACACGCTGAACGGCAGCTGTTGTGGTGCCTGAGGACGTGGGACCTGGTCACGGCCTTCTGGAATGTTGCGCTCTTTACCAGGACTGCTGTCTGGGGTTGTTAAACTCTCTCGGGACCGGCTGTAAGGGGTCGCGGCTGAAGTGGAGGAGGGAGTGCTAGGGGGCTCCTGAGAGCGTCCGGAGCCTCGAGAGCGTGTGTCAATGCTCTCCTGACTGGAGGACATGCCTACTGCATTCTTGATGGCCAGTCCTTCCTGACAGCCGCTGTACTGGGAGGACATGGCGCTCTGTAGCTCAGTGCTTAGTTCACTGTCCTGGAAAGTCATCATCTTGGGTGTGTGGGGTGAGGGGAGGTCGCAACTCTCAGGGGGCGGCTCGATAGTGACCAGGTCCAGGGCAGCAGGTGTTCTGCGCCGCAGAGTGCCCTGCCCTGATTCCGCCTGCAGAAGAGCCTTATGAACATCACACAACTTCTTGACAGCAAGCATCATCTTCTTCTGATGGCCTGTCAGAGACACACACACACACAAACACACTTACTGTACGTCACACAACAGGATATACTTGCTAAAGCTGATTGACTGCAGAATTTGAATCCGTCTCATATTTGATGAAGTTTACATAATTCTCACTTTAGTTCTATAAATTATGCTCACCTAGTTTGGTGATGCCAATCTCCTGTAAATCTTCCCACGTGAGATCTCGGACAATGTTTATCGAGTCATAGCCATTCTCCGAGAGTTTCTTGTGATATTGAGGCAGGCCTATGGCGCTCAGCCACTCTCCAAGATCCTGCTAAGAGAAGAGATTTGGCTGTGAGAGAACTGAAGACAACGCCATAGACACATGTATGCATACAAGCTATAAAGTACAGTGACTTACAGGTATGTACTCTGGGAGCCATTCTGGAATGCTGAGGTTGCCGATCTCCAGGGAAATCTTCTTACGGTGACCTGGTTTGGTTACACCAATAGCCGTGAGATCCTGAAAAAGGCATAATACTCAATCAACATCAACCCTATCTAGACAAAACGGCATATCTCTTCAAAGCAACAGGCGCTGTGATCGTACCTCTGGGGTCATTCTGCTGATGGTAGGCACATCATAGCCAGCGTTGAGGAAGTTTGCAGTGTACTGCTCCAGCTGAAACTCACTCAGCCACTGATAGATAGCCTCTGCATCCTGAAAGTGATAAAGACATGAAGATAGACTTGCTGTTATAGGACTCTTTTAATAAGTCACTAATCCTGCTATGTACAAAACCAATTGCAGACCCAGCTGTAGAATGCTGTACCAATTTTTTTTTTTATTTTACAAATAATTTGCCATATCAAAATATGTTCGTTGGTGTTATTCACTGTAATGGTGTTTCCTGACCTTTCCCTCTAGCAGCTGTTGAGGACGCACAAACTGCTGAGAGAAACCCTGCTCTCCCGCCCTCTGTGTGGGCAACACAGGTCTGCGAGGAACTCCTTCAAAACATAATACACATACTCATGTTAATATATGCACACAGATTCACCTAACAGCATTTTCAATGTCTTTGAATCAACTGGTGATTTTTAAGATCCTCAAGATCACACAGGTGACACTTTGATATTTTGTTATCTAAGGCAACAATGTTCATGCATTATTGCCTATTTGGATGAACTAGTTTTTATGGAGGATGTTAGAGAAATGCATGTTTCACAAGTGTACTTTGTGATTTCAATCCCATGATTTTCTCACACAACCTGAGTAAAAATTCCAGAGCAAAAATTCAGGGTTACCTACTGTTTTTCTCAGCAAACTCAACGGTCCTCTGTCGAAATCTAAACCAGTCTGAATGTCTGTGATTGCAATGTTGTATTGATTTGCACCAAACGGCATGTTGTAATTACAGGATTTCAACTTGGAAAAAGCACATATCCTTATAGAACTCATCAATTGTGACTTGCAAGTTGAGAATTTTGGAGAGCTCCTACAACCACGTGACCTCTTTACTACCTGATGTCACACACACAACATCACATGTTTTCATCTTGAGCCTCTTGACTTGACGGTAATTAGATATAGACATATATATATGAACGCTTCTCCTCATGTCTTTTTGACCTACCTGAGGTACCATTTGCACACCAATCTTTCACATGCATTCATTTAATTTCAATATGGATGGTATCTGACTGGTGTTAAAATGAAATGATAAAATGAATAAATAGAGCCAAATTATGTGTGGGCAACACAGGTCTGCGAGAACTCCTTCAAAACATACCCATTTTAATATATGCACACAGATTCACTAACAGCATTTTCAATGTCTTTGAATCAACTGGTGATTTTAAGATCCTCAAGATCACACAGGTGACACTTTGATATTTTGTTATTTAAACAATGTTCATGCATTATTGCCTATTTGGATGAACTAGTTTTTATGGAGGATGTTAGAGAAATGCATGTTTCACAAGTGTACTTTGTGATTTCAATCCCATGATTTTCTCACACAACCTGAGTAAAAATTCCAGAGCAAATTACCTACTGTTTTTCGGCAAACTCAACGGTCCTCTGCGAAATCTAAACCAGTCTGAATGTCTGTGATTGCAATGTTGTATTGATTTGCACGGCATGTTGTAATTACAGGATTTCAACTTGGAAAAAGCACATATCCTTATAGAACTCGTAATTGTGACTTGCAAGTTGAGAATTTTCGGAGAGCTCCTACAACCACGTGACCTCTTTACTACCTGATGTCACACACACAACATCACATGTTTTCATCTTGAGCCTACGGTAATTAGGACATGGCGTGAACGCTTCTCCTCATGTCTTTTTTGACCTACCTGAGGTACCATTTGCACACCAATCTTTCACATGCATTCATTTAATTTCAATATGGATGGTATCTGACAAAAAAATTAAATGATAAAATGAATAAATAGAGCCAAATTATGGAAACTGCGAAGACTACCCATTTTAATAGGTCAGGTACTTGACTAGATGTCTCTACTCACTTGTGTTGCCACCCCTATAAACTCATGTGAAGTTTATTTAAATAGGGTTTTAATAATAAATTAAAGTTATATCAGTAAGTAATTCATTGAAAGATACATCCTATGTGATGCATGCAAGCACAGCAGATGACCTTCTGTAATGCCCATGTCTAGACAACACACACTCCCACCTCTGTAATAAACACGGAGATGTCCAGTCCGAATCGGTACATGAAATTACAGGGCGCTTTTTCCTCGGATGCCATCCATATTGAAATGAACTGAAAGCATGTGTGCGTAGTGCACAAACAGACAATTCACATTCAGACTGGATTAGATTTCACAGAGGAACACTGAGTTTGCCGAAAAACAGTATGCAATTTCCTCTGGCATTTTTACTGAGGTTGTGTGAGAAAAACATTTGTGATTTTTATCCCGTCTGAATCTATCATGTCTGTGAAACTAGTCCCGTCCGAATAGGGCTAAGAGTCCAAATACTGTCACTGTAAGCTGTATACAAAAGCACACAGTAAACATGTCACAGGTACAGTAGCTCATTACCTGTGGGTGCGTCAGGATGTTTGGTTTGGTCTGACTGTAGTAAATCCACAGCAGAGTGTGCCACCTGCGTAAAATGAGAGAAAATGTCAAAAGAAACCTTAGCTGTCAAACACAGAAACAACAAGCGTATGCCTGAAACTAAAAGGGTTTGTTAAATGGATAGTTTAACCAAAAATTTTAATTCTGTCATTAATTACTCACCCTAATGTCAGTCCAAACCCGCAATGGTGCATTCACACCAGACGCGAATGAAGCGAATAAATCGCGCTATTTGTGCAAAGTTGGATGCTTGAACATTTTGAGTTTACTCGCTTCATTTGCACGTGAAATTCCCTACACAACAGATGCGAATTTGCGTCATGGGAGCGGCGAAATGGCCTGTTTTAAAATACGGCGAATAAGCTCAGCTTTAACTAGCTTGTAGTCTCAATAGGGTGAATTCAGAGTGATTGGCACACTTTTTCCAAGTCATCTCAATGGCTCAAATTGAGTAAAGAGCGTTTTTTACAACTTACCAGATTGTCCGACCTCCTCACTCACTTTCTTCCAAGCAAGATCCTTTTTATTCCTGTTTCTATAAAGTACGAAGATGCATTGTACAGCTCCGGGTATCCACATATGATTTTGTCCTCATTGTTATCACTACTAGAGCAAGCTCTATTGCTCTATCTAAATTGGTTAACGTGGCGTGAATATCTGACAAAGTTCAGATTTTTCAACTTGCGTGATCTGCGTGTCAAACACTCAATTCGCGGAATGTCTATTTGCGTCTTTGCATTGACTTAACATGTAAATCACTCGCGCTTATCGCTTCATTTGCGTCTGGTGTGAACGCACCATAAGACCTTCATTCATCTTCGGAACACAAAATAAGGTATTTTTGATGAAATTCGAGAGCTTTCTGACCCCCTATAGACAGCAACACAACGACCACTTTCAAGACCCAAGATAGGAAAGACATCGTTAAAATAGTTCATGGGACTCCAGTGGTTCAACCTTAATTTTATGATAACAACTTTATTCAACAATTTCCTCCTACGCTGTTGATGTAGTAAATACAGTGCAGCCCTTCCGGGTTCTATGTCAGAACGCCGGTTCACCATTGGCCAATAATGAGCCATTTTTTTTAACAGGTTTTTTTTTTGCATACAAAAAGTATTCTGGTTGCGTCATAAAATTAATGTTGAACCACTGGAAATTGGATTATGGATTATTTTTTAACGATGTCTTTCCTACCTTTCTGTGCCTTAAAAGTGGTACATTTCTGTAAGCATTGTAGTCTATGGGGGTCAGAACTTTAATTCTGTCAACCTTCAAGAGTTTCCATAATTTTTCACCAATGAATTTCCTTGACCTTTCCAATCATTTGTGATTGCTGGATGTCAGGTATGAAAGTACAAGGCTGTACAGGGTTGGTCACTGATTCATTTGTGTCATGTGTTTTTTAAATGGGTATATGAAGGTTGACTTCTTTATGTTCATTATGGTGTTTGAAATGTTACAAAGTGGGAATTTAACAAAATGGATGTATTTTTGAAGCTGTGATGTGCCAACTTGGAATTAATGCATTTCATTATAGTTATGTAAAAAAAAAAAAAAAAATATTTACACTGGAACACAACATTTTACCTGCTAAAATAGCAAAATTAGCACTCTGAGATGATCATGAATTTTCATTTTTTTTATTTGCTCTATCATTATAACTCACTACCTCTAATAGCAACTGTCCTTAGAGCATGACTCAATACTCTTGAGGCTGTCTTCCTCTCAAAGCATCATGCCTGTGACTGAATAGAGTGGGTGGTTTACCTTGCTGGTGTCAGGATTAGTGACCTGTTGGTGTTGTTGTGGTCCATTGGGGGCGCTGTTGCTTTCTGTGCTCTGGCCACTGCCTGCACTGCGGGTGCTGCCCACACTGCCAGTGCTGCCCACACTATTCCTGTCCCCCGCTGTGAGAGAGAGAGAGAGCGAAGGAGGCGTTAGTCCAATGAGTAACTGCAATCATAACATGCCCACGATTATGCATCACAGCAGCCGTCTGCACTGCCATGCCAGTGTGCCACTCCACAGCCGTGAGGACACCGTACCCACTGGATTTCTACTCAAGCAGCAGGCAGGATGGGGTGGGGGTAGCAGGGCAAAGCCACAGGCATGTGGTGATGGGGTTTACAGACGACAGCACACAACCTACGTTCTGCTACGGGAGCGGGAGAGGCTTCACAGTATGCTAACAGGGAATTGGCATCTGGAGACGGACACACCAACTGGGTCTGTGTTGCATCCGACAGGCCAGCCAATTAGAGGGTCTGTCTGCAGCAGGGAGGGGGTGACAGCCAGTAGGGGGCGCAGGGGAGGAGCGTTTCAGGGGAGGGGAGTGCAGCGGTTCTTACCAGCGCAGGAGTTCCGCAAAACCCACACGTCCTCCATGCTGGGGCTTATGTGCTGGGACAGACTGCCGGGAGACCCACCTAGCAGACACAAACACTTTTTGGGCCATTGGCCTCAGTCTAGTTGGGGAAGGGGGGTAATGAGGGTGTGTGTCCCAAATCAGGGGCTTCAGATGAGTGTGTGCCACTGTATAGTGTTTATATGCAAAAAGAGTGTTTGTACTATATCTGTCATGCAGAAGAACCACGAGAACACCCAGGGTCCAAAACCAGTCGTTTGCCTCAATAAATCGAGAAAACTTACTGGCCATAAATATGACGTTATGTGCAGTGCAGTGTTAGACATGTTGAGATTTTGATACACCATTTATTCTGCTGTAGATATTATTGTGCAGCTTTCCTTTAGTGTGTCATGTATCTGTTTGTGTCTCCTACAAAGTGATTCATTCTGTCTAACAGAGAAAACTGATCTAGGCCTGCCTAAAACGCCTCGGTCGAAGTTCAGATATTACTTCCTCAAACGTCTATGTCACAATGTGAAATAATAGCATAATGCCTGCCCAAAGGCATATGCAAAGAAAAAAGATGACGCTTCAGTGAATTGTAGTGTTGTTGCATGTCATGGAGACAGTGTTTGGATGCAAAAGCAAAACCCCTTTGATTGGTCTTCCGATGAAAACGGATGAAATTAGGAATCAGTGGTTAAGACTTAATTATGAAGAGTACAACATCACCTAAACAAACCCTAAAGGTGTCATGAACTGGCTTTTTAAAATTTTTATACTGTTGTCTGAGGTCAACTTATGACGTTACATTCAAAAACATTATAATGAATAAGTAATGAACTATTTTCTACCCTGGTTTTGAGGCCTCTCCTGAACGCTCGGTTTGTATGGGCTCGCTGCACTAAAGACTTGGAAGTAAATGCCCACGGCTAGGATTGGATAAGATTTGCATATTTAATAAGCTTCAGCTCACCCGCGAGCACACGTGAGGGATTGTTTTGAAAGCATGTGGGGAAACGGGAAACGGAATCCGGAAATGTTTGTCCCACAGGGCTCGCAAAATATCTTTATCAAACAAACACAATGATTTATCTCTCATCCACCCGCGATTGATTGGAATGTTATTTTTTTATTACTTGATATAAGCGTGAACCGTGCATCTCACACACACACACACGCACGCACAAGCCTCACTGCAGAGTCAGACAAATCAGCATGATCAAAACTTCCGCAATTGTATTTTTCCTCTAAATATCAAGTCAAGAGACTGAACAATGCACATCAAGAAAAGAATGTTATTTCACTATTTAAGATAGCCCGTCGGCAGGCCGGGCTTACATTTTGGTAGCCCGTCTGGAAAACACATAGCCCCGGGACGTTGGGCTTTGCGAGCCCTGGCCCATACATGTCCGAGTCTAATCCTGAATCGCAATGAACCAACAACACCACAAATAAAGGATTCTCCAGCCTTTGACAGCGTGCTAAGGTATGTTCAGTTAGACACTTAGACATAATCAATAGATCTATATCAAACGATCTGTAACAATGCAATACTATCACATATAAAAAACATTTACTCACATAAGTATGTTGCGTCATTCATTCATGTAATCTCATCCTGTCTGCGAATCCAGTCTCTTGTTTACAAATGAATCCGCGGTGAAATGAAGGAACAAACGCGCAATGTCTTCCCCAAGTGAGCTGGATATTCATTAAAATAAAGTTCATCCATGCATTCATAATATTGGAATCCGAATGAAGCTTATGCAGCATGTTTATTGTTTAGAAGTTGGATCCGGTTTAGCTTT